>JAAGKR010000873.1:0-130219 GCA_011419295.1 Clarias macrocephalus | reverse complement strand
GTTGGAGAATGCACCCTTGGAGAGGATTTCAATTTTAATATTAAATGAATTTGCTTATGCCAGCACAGTCTGTGTACGAAATGATATGATTGGTTGAGGTTAAGCTGAGGGTTAGCAGTCCTGACTTTTCTTTAAATCCCATTTAAAGTAAATCACCCTAATTGGAATATCTATTCATTTGGCTGGACTAATGAACAAA
The DNA here is from genome assembly GCA_011419295.1 of Clarias macrocephalus. Classification (NCBI taxonomy): domain Eukaryota; kingdom Metazoa; phylum Chordata; class Actinopteri; order Siluriformes; family Clariidae; genus Clarias; species Clarias macrocephalus. The sequence goes on along the minus strand of JAAGKR010000873.1, from coordinate 130,020 downwards.
TTAACAAATTAATTAATTAGTTAATATTCTTTTTGTTAGCGACAAATGCAGCGCGTCTAGAAAATAATTACTCTGCTTTAAAATTATCTCATTTTGTTGCTTTGCAGCCTGAAATGAAGACAGACACAGTGTTTGTTTCATCCAGCTGTATTTACTCAGTGCAATTTTTACATCTAAGTGAATGTTATGACACCAGCATGGCAGAATAAAAGAAGAAGAAAAAAAAACAATTAAAAACAGAAGAAAATTATCACCCCTCTTCTAAAAATGACTCGTGAACTTAATCAGGTGAAGCTAATCACCTTCTTAATGGCACACAAAGACATCTGACATTCAACTGTGATCAGATCTGGTCATTTAGATTATTTTAGAATAGAAAAAGCTTTCTCCAAGCATTTCAGTCCCAGGAAATTCAAGCTATAGTTGAAGTGATTTATTTCTCTAGTCTTTGCTCTTGCTTAAAGATTACCTTAAGACTGACTCCCAAGTGGCTCAACAGAAACTTGTTTGTCATCTGGAGCTAGAACTCTTTCCCTGTCAGGCACAATGTTTTGCAGAAGAGGGAAGACAGCACTTTTTTTTCAAAAGTTACGTTGCTCTCAGATCCGACATGGTCTTTGACGAAAAGCAGATTTTGGTTTGACGCACGGGAGGCACCATAAACATGTACACGAGGCGTGGTCTTAGGAAAAAAGGGAAATTTTATTTAGAATAAAAAGGGAGTAAGGAGAGAAGTGAGGGTTGCATGTGGTGGTCCAGACAGTGCCTAGCTGGAAGAGGGGCACTGTAAGGGGCTGGCGAACGTAAGCAATGATGGAGTGGCAGAATGCGTCGACGTCGGCAGCTGCCAACACTCGTTTTTTCATAAGCATCAACTCGTCCATTCCCTGAAGCGTCCATCTGGCCCCGTCCAGCCACCCATTGGCGCGGCCTCAGCATGACCCCTTTTGGCTTCCGGGCTGCTTACTCTGACTGGGCACAGGGGTTTTGATATCGCAGTGAATTTGGTTTGAAGTTGGACATTGCATATTCAATATTCTGATATCGATATACCGTCTGTAAATTACTGTCCGACTGAAATATTTCAGATCATATTTATATTATACATTTTTATATTATAAATAAATAAAGTTACTGTTAGTGTCAGTGTGATGCATGGTGGTGTATCATGACTTTGCATTTTATCATTTTGCATATTTATTCATATTGTCAAAAGAAATATTAATGATTTTATTTTAATAACTTCCAGGTCATGTGACCTATTGCCTCGAAGTCTTTCCTAAAATATGTGGGCACCTGCCCTGAAGAGAGCACAACTTTTCTTATTTAATATTATCTCATTGCATCTTTATGGATAATTTTAATGAAAATATTAATCATTTTATTTTAATACCGTCCAGGTCATGTGACGTATTGCCTGAAAATCTATTCTAAAATGTGTATCCACCTACCCTGCAGAGAGCACAACCTTTCTTATTAAATATTATCATTTTGCATGTTTATTGATCATTTTTATTAAAATATTATTTTATTTTGATACCTTCCAGGTCATGTGACCTATTTGCATTCATCATTATCGATATCGCTTTATTCTGTATTCAGGGTCACAGGGGGCCTGGAGCCTATCCCAGGAAACTTAGGGCATGAGGCATTGGGACGCCCTGGACAGGGTGCCAATCCATTAGTGGGCACACACACTTATTCAGAACTATGGACAATTTGGAAACACCAATTAGTCTAATCTGCATGTCTTTCTGTGGAAGAAAACTGGAGTACTCTGATGAAACCGACTAAGCACGGGGAGACCATGCAAACACAATGCACACAGAGGTGGGAATCAAACCCAGACCCTGGAAGTGCAAGGTGACAGTGCTAACAACTAAGTCACCATGCCACGCTCCTAGTGAGACGTAACTAGGGTTTGTTGTCAAACAGGACAAGGATATTAGAGGTTTACTGAGTCCACTAACAAAAATAACAATAGCCACAGATACAGTATCCTTTGTGTTCAAATAATTTTTATCGTAATTATTTTGATACCAAAGATCTTTCCTATAGTGTACTGCCCAGTATGTTGGTCTGTGTTTGAAGGAACAAAAGTGCACAAGCATGGACTGTACTGTATAGCCATACACTATAAATATACTAAAATAGTCCTGCCCCAAGCTGTCATCTGTAATAAATAAATAACTACAGTGCATGATTAACTTAAGATTAATAGTTAAAGGGACCTCTCAATCTCATCATTTATTCATACTTGATGATGAATTAACCCTTAATCTTTTTTTTTTTTTAATGCTGAAAAATCTTAAAAATCAGTCTCTAATTTAGTTATATGAGGTACTATTTACAAAGAATTTATCGATTTTTAGGATGAATAAATTCTATTTATTCAGAATTTGACATTTGTACTCTTTACAATAAATAATTTTATTCCAGACATTTTAACCACCATTGTTACAGATGCCAGCTACAGGATACAATTCCTTTTTATCTTTTTTAAATCTTACTTAAAAGTAGATTTTTAACATTAATTGCTATGCTTGTTAGTAAGCAAGTTGATAATTTCATGAAGTTTAAAGTGTACAGAAAGTTCAAGAAAATAATGTCATATAAAATAAACAAACTCTCTTTGAATGTCAGTAATTTTAACTACTGTACATAATATTTACTACAAAACAAAAAACAAGCCACCCTGAGTCAATACTTTGTAAAACCAACTTTTGCTGCAATTACAGCTGCAAGTCTTTTGGGGTATGTTTCTACCAGCTTTGAACATCTAGAGAGTGAAATTTTTGCCCATTCTTCTTCAAACTCAGACGGCAATTAAAGTTTTTCCACAGATTCTCAAATCTAAACTATTTCATTGTAGCTCTGGCTATATGTTTAGGGTCGTTGGCCTGCTGGGATTGGAATTTCCGCTCAGGAGTTTTTCTTCAAAGACTGTCCTGTATTTGGCTCTATCCATCTTGCCATTGACTTTGACCAGCTTCCCTGTTCCTGCTGAAGAAAAGGATCCTCACAACATGATGCTTCCTCCACCATGCACAGTGTTAGTTTTCCGCTACACATAGCATTTTGCATTTAGGCCAAAAAGTTACATTAGCTTTACAAAATAGCTTCCTTCTTGCCACTTTTCCATAAAGGCCAGCTTTGTGGAGTGCACGATTAATAATTGTCTTGTGAACAGATTTTTCCACCTGAGTTGTGGATTTCTGCAGCTCCTCCAGAGTTCCCATGGACCTCTTGGCTGACTCTCTGATTAATGCTCTCTTGGGCGTTTAGGTGGATGGCCATGTCATGGTATGTTTGTAGTTGTGCCATACTCTTCCCTATTTTAGGGTGATGAATTGAACAGTGCTCAATAAGATGTTCAAAGCTTCGGATATTTTTTCCTAATCCTAACCTAGCCTTGCTTTAAACTTCTTCACAATTTTATTTCTGACCTGTCTGGTGTGTCCTTGGGATTCATGATGCTGTTTGTTCACTAATGTTCTCAAACAAACCTCCGAGGGCTTCACAGAACAGCTTTATTTATACTGAGATTAAATTACACCCAGGTGGACTTTATTTACTAATAAGATTACTTCTAAAGGCAGTTGGTTTCACAGGATTTTAGTCAGGGATATTAGATTAAAGGGGGCTGAATACAAATGCACTCTACACTTTTCAGATTTTTATTTCAAAAAATAAAATAAAATAACATTTAGCATATCGAGCTAACACATCCTGGTTCGTCTCTATGAACATCTGTCCATCTTTCTCTCTTTTGTTCTTCAGGATTTTACCGGAACATTTTCCACTGGTTTATGTTCTTTGTAGTAACAGATATCAATGGCACAGGTGTTTGGTCAAACAAATAAAAAACTCGATCTTTTGCGGTTAATAAACAGAGATCTTTCTGACAAACAACATGCTTGCATATTTGACTGAGTCTCTCCTGGTGTCAGCAAGCACAGCGGACAGACTGAGTGATTCGTTCATTCAACTACGCAACTTTAAAACTTTACAATACATGTATAGTAACAGTTATATATTGCCAGGCTATGAGTACGCCTTTGTCAACATTCAGTTAACCTGGGTACAGCTATGGAATAAGCATTACCACATTGCAACACAAGATTCTGCACTTTTATTTTAAAATTAGGCTTAATGCTTAAGCTTAAGGCTTAGGCTTACTTGTAAATTAAAATCAAAAAACTGTTGTATCTATTTCAATGTCAAGATCTGTAAGGTGACAGAAGATTCAGAACACTATTGAGAAGGTGGGTGTATAATTATCAAAGCGTCCAATCAGGAAACGCCCTCATGAATTTACTTCTGCTTTACCTTAAGGCACAAACCACTGGCAATGTGTAAGAATAGAAAGACTCCATTAGGATTTGCTACAAAACTTCTAAAAAATCTTGCCTAGTTCTGATACAACAAAAATGTATACCAGGATTATGGTAAAATATGGAAAAACAAAGGAACTACTCATGACCCAAAGCAAATCATCATCAAGCATGGTGGAGGCACACAGCAAAATTCCCAGTGTTGAAATAAAGTAAAATACAGTGTTTATAGAGGTGCAGTTGGATTCAAACTCTAAAAGTGTTAAATCATCATTGGAGATTGTACTGTGCAGTGTTATTGGATACAATGTTCAATCTATTTTGACCCTGTAAAATTGGAAGGGCTATGTAAAAAGTTCTTGTTGTCAAACAAGACAATTGTTTTTACTAAATAATTAATATATTGCCAACATATAAATGAATGTGAAAGTCTACACTTTAGTCACATATTTGTGCTTCATTTCAAATCCACTATGGTGGCATATGAAAGCAAAAATACAAACATTGTGTCACAGGACAAATACTTACTGTATGAACCTGACTGTATATATTCATGCCTTATGTGTTGATGTTCATATTGTTTTTTTTTTCTTTTTTAAGATTCATCCACATTATCTGCATGCAAACTCCACTAGCCACATTTGGCCTTTCAGTGCTGTAGCAGAACTGATCGGTAAGTTAAAAACAAGTATAATTACAAACAGTTAAAGTCTTCTAAATTCTGAACTTCTTTTTTTTTCTATTGACAGACAATGCTTATGACCCAGATGTCAGTGCTAAACAATTTTGGATTAATAAAACCAGGATTCAAGACCAAGACTGCCTCCTCTTCATGGATAATGGAAAAGGCATGGATTATGACAAGATGCACAAAATGCTCAGGTACTGTAGGACTGTGATCATGCCAGCCTTATACTTTGGAGGTTAATTCAATTATCCAGTAATTTACTTAAATTACAGATTTGTTCATGTGTAAATGATACTCTCTCTCTCTCTCTCTCTCTCTCTCTCTCTCTCTCTCTCTCTCTCAGTTTTGGCTTCAATGAAAAGCAGACAATAAGAGGCCATGTCCCAGTGGGCCAGTATGGTAATGGTTTTAAGTCAAGCTCCATGCATTTGGGGAAGGATGCCATTGTGTTCTCAAAGAAAGCCAATACCATGTGTGTGGGTCTCCTCTCACAGACTTACCTTAATATGATAAAATCAAAGCATATTATAGTGCCTATTGTCAAGTTCACCAACACTGGAGAGACTGATGATATCCTTTACATAGGCACAGATGAAGAGATGGCTAGATACACTAGGAATGGTGAATAGCAACATTTAACAGGGCATGACTATTACAAAAAGTTTTATATTTGCAGGAGATACTGTAAGTACAGTAGATGAACGATGTGTTGCGAAATACATCTTAAGCACACCCCAAGGTCTCGTGGAGCTACCCCAGGAGCGCAAACGGACCTACACATTATTGGGCATAATGTTTTGCAATGTACTTTTATGATTGTTTGATGTACATCTGTTCACTTAATTCTCTGTATTTCTCTTAATTTATACAGATTAAAGCATTTTAGTTAGCTAAAGTGAAACTCAAAGACAAGTAGTTGTATGTAGTCATGAACGTAAGAAAACCTTGGGCAGTTGGTAATAATAATAAAAAAAACATTCTTCCTGAGTGTTTAAAGAATCTGCTATGGAGTTTGGTCCTTAACTGGAGTGTCGCACCAGAGTATGAGGAGTGTCTTCATGATATCCTGAAATATTCGCTGTTTAATACCAAGGAAGACCTGCTGTCCGAGTTCAGTGTCATAGATGGGTTAAGCACCAAATCAAAAAGTGGAACCCGCATCATTATCTGGAACTTACGCAGGTGACCACACACACACACACACACACACACACACACACACACACACACAGTACCAGTCAAATATTTGGACACACCTTTTAATTCAGTGTTGTTGTTTTTTTTTTTTTTGGTTTTTTTTTTTTGGTTTGTTTGTTTGTTTGTTTGATTTGTGATTTAGTTTCTTCATTCTAGATCTATACTGGAGATTTTCAAACTATGAAATAAGACACATGGAGATAGGTAATTAAGTAACAATAACAACAGCTGTCAGCTGTTCTGGAATAGTTCTTACAAGAAAATTATTGCCAAGCGCATTTGCAAACCGATCAAGCACTATCATAAAACTGGCTCCCATGAGGACCATCACAGGAAACCAAAACCAAAACCAGAAGGAGAGGTTCATTTAGAGTTACCAGCCACAGAAATCACCACTTAACAGCACCTTAGATTAGTGCCATTATGAAGAGATCATAAATAGCAGAAACGTCTTAATATCAACTGTTCAAAGGAAGTTACTGCATATTTTGGAAGCTTTCAGGATTGTTTTATTGCCCTCACCTCGGACTGCTGTGGATGTGTTTGCTCAAACAACCTGTGTTTTGTTTCATAGTGGTGCTTCACATTACTCCTTTTTATCATCGCCACAAATTCTGAACATACAAATATGAGACAAACTTTCCGCAGAAAGAATACACATATATTGATCTGTTTATTAGTGATGGGTTGTTCATGAACGATTCATTCTTTTTGAACGGGTCTTTAATGTGACTTAGAAGAAGGAGTACTCTCAGAGTTTTCGTTCATTTTCTACTGGGTGTGCATGCGCAAATCATCGCAAAACCTCCATAGGCTATGTACAGGAAACAGAAATGAGTCGTTACCTTTGAGTCTTTGGTCCAAGTCGTTCGTTCTGTTGTCACGTGACTCCCATAGACTCTATGCAGTGCAATAGATTCAAAAGATCGAACGACCATGACTAGATGATATGATGGTGAGCTGCTCATTCTGTTTATAATATGTCCGTAGCTGCATTTTAATATTTTCATTTCACTATAGCCTAAATTTGTGTATGCAGACATGAGAGAAAGCTCCTTTTTTTCCGAAGAAGGAAGAAGTATTACAAACTGATTGCGTTTGTGTCAATATATTTTTAAGTGACATTACTTGAAATATGGTACAAAAAGACAGATAGCCTACTATTTATGGAAAAAATGTTGCAAAAGAGTATCTGGGAAAAAAAACAGGTTTTATACTTTGTTTGGTAAGTTATGTGGGTGAGGAGAAATATTGTGGGTTAGCATGTACAGTTATGGCATACCATATCTTAAATGTAAAATACCTGGCTTATAAACCTGCCTGTTTCCTTTTTAAAAATATTCTGTTGCAGAACATCTTTAGAAGCACTGGAATTTGACTTTGAAAAGGACCGCTATGACTTCCAGATTCCTACTGAGGTGTACGAAAACATCAAAGAAACAAACAGGCAGCAGGCAAAGACTGCCGTTCAAGTGCCTGAAATTGGATATTCATTGCGGGTGAGAATTTAATCACTGAATGTGGAAATTACCTATTGTTAAAGGTTACAAGTTCAATTTGCTGAGATAACATGGGTCTTTTAGAAAGGCTTGAAGAGCATGAATTATTATTGGTTACAGCGAAAAATCTGATAATTTCCCAAATCAGGTAGGAGGAGGAAAAAAATTCCAAAGAGAGTCAACAGGGAAAATACAGAAAATACTCCAGAAAATGTCTGGAATGTCATCACGAGGAAGATGGATGGTCACAAACCATCAAGCAAAGTTGAGCTGTTTGACTTTGTTGCATAAAGAGTGGTATAAAATTACCCAAAAGCAATGTGAAAAACTGGTGGAGAGCCAAAATGCATGAAAGCTGTAACTGCAAATCATTTTTATTCCACCAAATACTGATTTCTTAATGTTATTTAGCCAAACCATTAACACAATTTGTTTACAAATTATTTGCATTTCGTTTCTCACCAATACATGAACCTGTAAGGAAAAAAAAAACATAAGAAACAGATTTTTTTTTGCAGTGGTCTCTTGTTTTTTTCCAGAGCTGTATTCATAAATGCCACATTTTTAGAGATCAACAAGAAGTTCACCATGAATGAGTGTTTATCTAATACCAATTAAATTAAATGTAGACTTTCTACATTTTAATGGAGAATTCAAGGAGGCATTAAATGTATTTTATTTTATAACCTCTAGTGAATATACAAACAACTTTCTGTTTATTTCACTCTTGATTCAGGCATACTGTAGTATCCTGTACCTGAAGCCAAAAATGCAGATCATCATTCAAGGGCAGAAGGTGGAAACTCAGTATGTCACTAAAACTCTAGAACATGTCTGCAAGGACACATACAAGCCTGTGTGTAATCCTCCCCTTGTATCCTTGTGCCAAATATTTGAGCAACTGGAAGAGACCAAGTATAGGCATTAATTATTTGAAAATATCATCCTTAAGTCTTTTTCTCAGAAAAAGCCAATACCAATCACATTTGGCTACAACACAAAGTCCAGAGAGCACTATGGCATCATGATGTACCACAAAAACCGTCTCATCAGAGCCTATGATCGTGTCGGCTGTCAGCGCAGGGTAAGAATCATACAGCTCATAAATATTTTTATCTTTTTTGTCTGCATACAGATACAGAATGGGATGGAAAAGGAACATGCAGATGACCACCGACAGCCCCTTCATGAATATTGAGGACTTTTTGTAAACAGTCAATCTAACCTGGGCCTTTGGTACCATCTCCTGTCTAATACCCATTGAGTGACTAGGTTCCAGAAAAGCCAAAAAATAAAGACAAAACATGGTGTAATTTACAGCAAATATTATCCATATTACTCCACGGCACTAGGAGAGATTCAGTGGTTAGTAACTGCCACTGGGGGCTATCTGATGGCACTAGAACCATAGTTACACCCATGATATTAATAATACTGTAAACAAAGCTGCAGTTTTATTCTTTCATCCGACACTGTGTGATTCTGAGCAAGGATTTTCAACTATTAAAGATAATACAAGTTTACACACACTTACAGATTAAAAATAATTGTAAATGAGCATATGTTGTCCAAAAGTCAGGACTAATTATCAACATTTTTAATCATGTAGTGTTTATAATGTTCTGTCACCAGATCAACGGCACAGGAGTGGGAGTTATTGGAGTGATCGAGTGTAACTACCTTACACCAACTCACAACAAGCAGGACTTTGACAATACAGATGAGTATAGGTGTGTTTGAGTACCATTTCCATACATCTTAAAACTTTCATTTAAAATGTACAGGGACATATTTTATGAAAATACATTTTTGAATACAGCCACAATGAGGGGCCCAAAGACACAAAATACAGATCTATATGCTTAAGTTTTTACTGAGAAAAGCAGAACCAAAAAGGCAGAGTGGATAATCAAAGATCAACCATGTTTTCTTCAGTGTTTACTGGCAGTTGGCATTCACAGAGTTGCATACTGTACATCTTCTCTCACCATCTTTTACTGCCATTATATTTAATATATATAGAGAGAGGATTTCCTTCTTAACTCAGCCAAAACAGCTGGGTTACAGCATCACCCGGGAATCGAACTCAGGACATCTAGCTTATAGGGCAAGCACTGCACCACTTGGAGGTGACAATGTTAAAGTCCATGCAGTTCTTCTTTTTAAAAAGAACATGGAAGCATGACTGAGGTTCTCGAAACTGCATCTGAACAAACCACAAGACTTCTGGACGAATGTCGTATGGATAAATGAGATCAAAGTGGAGTTGTTTGGCCTTAATGTTGAGCACCAAGTTTGGTGAAAACCAGACAGAATTTTTGCTAAATAATCTCATACCCACTGTCAAGCATGGCGGTTGAAGCATGAAGATTTGTTTGCAGCCACAGGACCTGGGGACCTTGCAGTCATTGAGTCGAGCATGAACTCAACTGTATACAAGAGTATTCTAGAGGCAAATGTGAGGCCATTTGTCCGAAAGCTAAAACTTGGTCAAAACTGAGTCATGCAACGGACAACAAAACCCTGCTATCAAATTATTTATTATATTTTCACTTGTTCGGGGTCTAGTAAAGTAAAGACATTTTTAATAAGAGTATACAACAGCTTGTTGACAAATGGTAAGTGTATTGAAAAGCAAGGAGCTTCTGTTAAAAAAAAAAAAAAAGTTAATTAAAATAAATTCTACAGCCAGCAGAGTACGCATAATTTTTTCCCATGTAGTTTTTTATACAGTGAAACCTCAGATTGTGATTTTTAATAATATGTTGACTTGAAAAACGAATAAGTCTTAGTTAACGAATACCGAGTATCATGTATCATGAATGGTCTTCTTGTTTTGACGCTGAGCGTCATGTGATCACAACTGAGCCAATGTTTTTTTTCTCTCTTGCACTGCGGAATTGTGGGGAATCGTCTGCCCTGCTGGTTCTTAGTGCACATCTCCCACTGGTATAATTTACATCTGTGCACGTGTGTACTGTTTACTATAACACTGTGACCAAGCGTGTATGCACGTAAAACATGTTTTATTTTGTGTTTGTATGTGTGTGTGTACAGCACATGCGTACTGTTTATTATAACACACTTGTGCATGCGTATAAAGCAAAAGCAAGTCTTATTAGAGAGGTTTTCTCTCTCTCTGTCTCAGCTGGCACTGCATTTGTATGTGTGTGCGAGCGCATCATTGGACACCATGCCCCTTCACACACACCCTTCTTCTCTTGCCTTCAAACACACACACACACACTCTGCTCTACACAGAAACACTGCTCTGTCGCGATTCTTTTCAAAGGTAAACTGAAGGTTAATTTGTTTTATTTTTACTTTACAGCAGTGATTGCATTAGTGTGCGCTCATTTTAGTGTCATTAGAGAGATTTCTTGTTTAATTTCCGAATACAACAGTGTTTCCATTGTGTGTGCGCGTGTGTGAGAAACTCAAATAAGAGAGGAGGAAACGTTACTGTGTAAGAGGGAGAGGGGAGGGGCTCATTCCTCCTTTCCTCTTCCTTTAGCTTCACACACACAAACACACACACACACACACACACAGAGCCTGCGTGCACAAACGGAAAGACTTAGCTGTTGGAATTTTTAAATATTTTTTAAAGGTAAAGTGCAGGTTAATTTGTTTTATTTTTACTTTATATTTTCTATTAATTATTTTTACGAATTTATTTTTTTGGGCTGTGGAACGAAAAATTTGATTTCCATTATTTCTTATGGGGAAATCCGATTTGGTTTACGAGTGTTTTGAAACGCGAGCCTGCTTCCGGAACGAATTATGTTCGTAATCCAAGGTTCCACTTTAATGCTTTTCCTCTCTGACTTTGATAAGTTATTACTGTCACTGCTCTTTTATTTATTTATTTATTTATTTATTTATTTTTAATTAAATTCTTAGGCAATTTACAGCCTTTCATTTGCTTGTAATGTTTGCTTTTTACACGCATGTAAAATGTCCAGTAAGCAGCGTTAACACAGTCACTAGTTTACGGTACACAAGTCCACTATTACACATAATATCCTCATAAACAAGGAGACAAGCACACAAACATTGACATCATCAGCACCCAAGGTGACGTTACAAGAAGCCAAAATCTCTGTTTCCCCCGTCCACGCAACACCACTGAAAACGTAGTTTTGGAAAAACCTTCACTTTGGACAGAGTTTTCCAAAAGCTCCATTTTCAACGACCAAAAGTACGTTTGCATGTGGACGAGAGGCCAAAAGCACAGATAAAAATATAAGTTTTTTAAAAATACCCGGCTACGTGTGGACATAGCCTGAGGTGTTTTGGTGACTCAAGGGGTGTTGAGTATTACGAGTAGAGTTTCTGTTGATTTTTTAACACTAACAAGCAGCATTCCTGTGCATACAGGCTGTATACAGTGTACTTAAACATGTAATTTTGTGTCTGTGTAGGAGAACCATGCTGAGTTTAGGTACTAAGCTTGAGGATTATTGGAAGGAAATCCGGTATAGACATAAAAAAAACAACTCCACTGAATCCATTGATGATTTTTTGTAAGTTTAAAACTGTACACACATAAATACACATAAACACACACACACACACACACACACACACACACACACACACACACACACACACACACACACACACACACACAATATAAATTGCAGGAACAAGCTTTTTGCATGCTTTGTTTGTTTGCTTCATGTTGATGAAAGAGGGCCAGTCAATTATTTTAAATAATATTTAATATGATTCTTTAAAAGATTGCAAAGACTATGGACACTCCATTTTTGTTTTAGGTCATGAGCAGTCATACAATAATTTCACTCAATATCATACTGTGTATGACTATATATGTGACAAATACAGTATATTAGAATTCAAATTTAACATAGCAGGTTTGCAGAATCCGCCTGTTTAACAAAATTAACATGTGCATGCATAGCACAAATTCTGATCATATGGTGCACTGATCAGCTATAATCACATAATTTTCTGGAATTCTTCTATTTTAATTGCTTATTAATTTATATTTTGTGATGTTGGCACAATGTTTCAGTTTTGATTCTTTGATGATAAATGTCTACTAATGCTAAATTCAGGATCCAATAACCTTCATGGATACTAAGAAAGTAAATAGATAAATATAATCCTCATAAATAGAAATAACTGAGCTTAGACAGGTCTACATACATCTGTGAAACATCCTGAAAAACTTGCATTTGTTTTTCTTGTTCAGTTGTTGACTGGTTAAAGTTTTTTTATTTTATTTTATTTTTTACATTTTTTATATGCATTCACAGGACTCACAAGCCAGATCAAACCTGGGTTCAGTGTGATGATTGCTTGAAGTGGCGAAAACTTCCTGACGGAGTTGGTAAACTACCTAAAAAGTGGTTCTGCAAAATGAACGTTGACAACCGATTCAGGTGTGGGTGTCTTTCTTTCCTCTCTCTTTTGTGTGTGTGTCTGGGTTTGTTTGGAGGGGGGAGTTGGGGGCGAACTAACATCTGTACATCTGTTATTTTAAGGAGTTGTGCAGCTGAAGAAGAGCCTGAGGATTCTGATGATGAACAACGGGGATACCAGAAAACCTACAAACAGGAGTGAGTAATAAATCAAATTATTTATTTCTTTGAATTTTGTGTGTGCATGCATCCGTGTGTGCTATACTCTGCAAACATCTTAGTTAGGCACTATGTAATATTTTCTTACCTAACTTGAAAAGTAATAAATAAATAAATAAATAAATAACATTACAGAAGGATATTTGCATGCCTGTGAAGAAATAAATGTATTACATATCAAACCAGTTTTCAGATGAAAAAAACTCTAATCTAGGATCCTGGGATTTGCATGAAAATAGAAAGGAGCAAGTGTGACAAAAAAGTATTTTACATAATTATTTAATTATTATTATTATTTTTTTTACAATTGAAGAGCCGCTCTGATTGTACAGTCTAATAGCAGCAGGAAAAAAAGACCTTCAATATCGCTCTTTTTAGGATGTGACAGTCTGTCACAGAAGTTGCTTTTCAAGTGATGAAACTGTCATTCTCCAGCAATGATTATCGCTTAGCTACCATACTCCCTTCTCCCACCTCCTGTAGAGTGTCCAGGGAAATCCCCAGAACTGAGCTGGCCTTCTTTATCAGCTTATCCAATCTCTTCCTGTCTACAGTAGAGATGCTACTGCATCAAAAGACCACTCTATAGATGATGGCTGATGCCATCACAAAGTCAAAAATCGTTGCACTGTCCTTTCCTACAAATTGCATCTGTGTTGTCTGTCCAGTCCGGTTTGAACACCCAGTTATTTATAAAAGTCCACTCTCTCAATATATTTTCCCTGAATGTTCACTAGTGATGGAGAAGTGTTTTGAGCCTGCGGAAGTCCCCCACCACTTCTTTGGTCTTCCCCACATTTATCTGGACGCAGTTCCAGTGACACCAGTTCACAAAATTCTGAATCAGTCCTCTGTACTTCCTGTCATCATCCTCCATGATCAGGCCGATATTGGCAGAGTCATCAATGAACTTCTGCAGGTGGCAGGTAGCTGAGCTGAACATGTAGTCTGCACTTTGAAGTTGAATGGAGCCAGGACCGTTCCCTATGTGGCTCCAGTGTTGCAGACAACCATGTCATACTGTACTGTGGTCAGTTTGTGAGGTAATACAGTATCCAGGTAGATAATTGTCCACTCCCATGTACTCAATCTTGCTCCTCAGAAATGCAGGTTGGATGGTGTTAAAAGTCAAAAAACATGACTGTGAATGAATCCCATGACTGTGCTACCCGCCTTTTCCAGGTGTGAAAAGTCCTATTAAGGAGGAATAGACAGTGTGCAAATAATATGTGAAGAATGGAAAACTAACATATTATAACTCACCTTGAGAGAAAGGATTGTATAGCATTAATTTGTTTGTTAATTGTTAGTATATTTGTTAATTTTGTTAATTTATTGTGTTTGGGACATTAAATTTAGTTCATTAGTTAGATTTGGTCTTTGAAGGATAAATCCCTGATTAAATCACATACAAAATGTTTTTAATTTAAATTAAAGATGTGAATACCAAGATAATTTACCTTCATGTTTAACATGAATACTTTCTTTTTCAGCATATACAGTATAGGGCAAAGTGTATATTTTATTACTTAAGGTTAGACATGTATGTATTTCAACAACAACAAAAAAAAATGTTCCCCTACATGAAGCAAATTATTATCACTATAATCCCAAAACTCAGCGAATAAAAACATCTGCTGGACCCCTGGAAAATATGAGACTATTTGGTAATGATAATAAATGATTGCGACTTGCTTACACAAACTGATTACATACCTAAGGCACATAGCTAACAAATACAAATAGCTCTTATAAAATGTAGGAATATACACAATCATATTAGACTGATAATTTATATGCTCAATTACACCAATCAGCCATAACATAAACACCACTACCAGGTGAAACGAATAACATATACAAGCACACCCCCAGAGGTCTTGTGAACTTGTGCCTTGAGGGACCAGAGCTGCCCAGATGGAACAAGTGGAACCCAAACCCTAGGTGGCTTTAATGTTGATGCTGAGCATTGTATGTATTAACCAAAAACAGTAAACAGTAGAAAGTTTTATACTCTAGATTTTTCAAAGTTGACACTTTTTGTTTTAATAACAGCTTTGCACACGCTTGGCATTTTCTCTAACAACCTACTAATGCAGTGTTGTTCTACAGGAGAAATTAGCACCAATAAAGAAAAGCCCTTGGATGAGTATGTGTGTCTACACTTTTGACTTGTGGTAATGTTGTGTATGTATTTTGAAACAGTGAGAAATATCAGAAAATGCAAGAGGAGAAGAAGAACAGTGAACAGGTAATGTCATGCTACTTTAGCATGGTTTATCATGATGGGCATCTGTAGACCTCAGTATTGAAAAAGTGCATATATACACACACAATACTATACAAATTATGTTTTCATTGGTTTTGGATGAATACATGGATTGGATTTTTATAAAATAATTATATAAGTCTTCAACTTATTTCAGAACATGAACTACGTTAAAACAAAGATAAGCCTTATTCTTCTTTTCATTCCATTTATTAACCCTTCCCCTGACAATTTACATTTTTCATCTTCTTACGCACATACAGTAGTTGAGGGTTAAGGACCTCGCTTTTGGTGCAACTTGGTGTCACTGGGAACCTGAGTTGATCAGTAGCCCAACACCTTAACCACTGAGCTACACCTGCCCCATACATTGCTTTAGGAAGTGAAACCTCTGGGTTTTCTTTTACATTAGTCAGCTTTGGTCATTTAGTTCATTGCAGAGTACTGCAGTTATAATTAAGCAAGATCTTCTACCGTTGAGGAAAGTGCAGGGTCTTGTGCATCAGCTCTGATACAGCATCAATACTTTAATGTAAAAATGATCTACCACAGCTCTTCCATCACTGGGCACTATGCATGCACATATTTACATCTATTTGTTACGTGGAGCGGTATGGAGAGCCGCACCACGCAATGTTTTTTAATGATAAGAGCCCTTACGCAGGGCTTAGAGGGGGTTAACGAAATAGGAGTGTGTGAGAGTGCTTATGACAGGCACGGGAAGACCTTCCCATTTGGAGATAGCGTGGGATTATTAATTAAGGAACTTAAGTGAAACGAAAGAAAACTGAAAACACAAAATAAACAGACCTCCTCCGTCTATGCGAGAACGGATGGGGCTCTGAAAAATAAAACAAAACTATATCCTCTTGGGGCTTATGCTCTCACCGAGGATTCATGGAAGAGAGAGAGTTTGTGCTTTGTGCACTAATAAACTCTAATGAGCGTGCACGCTGGACTGACGAGTGCCGCTCTCACTTTCCCTCTCTCTCTCTCTCTCCCTCGCTTTCGCCGGCGTCTTACAGTAAATAGACAGAGGATGGAGCTTTGCCTCTGTCTCTGAACAGCACACTGTCTGTCTGTCTTTCTTTTATTTTATTTAATTCTTTTTCTTTCTTTCTTTTCTTTGGTCTTTGGCCCCGATACCTTACCGGTGCTACCTAAATGATCGCACAAAGTGCGCCGGTATCAGGACCCTTAAATAAACACGCCGCCAGGTGAGGCACGCTGGCTGATTGTATGATGGCGGCGTTGACTGGCAACCGCGTGTATAAATGGCCATGCCTTTGCCTGTTCAGAACTCCGCGTGGTAGCAACCTGTGGATCTGCCCGTTCTGAACAGTTTAAGCACGGCTCTGCCCCTCGCGCAACCCACGTCGTTACACTATTGGGAAATTAGAGTAACTAAGCCCTCTATCGGGAGGAAAAATTTCACAACCTGGAGGAAACCCATGAAGGCAAGGGGAGAACACACAGTGACACTTTCCTACAGTTCCCTGAACTCAGAATCGAGCCAAAACCTAGAGCTAGCACCCAGTTCCACCAGACAAATAAAGACTAGCATTTTCTGAAGTTGTGCATTATATTTATTTTAGCTAAACCCTTAAATAAATGCACACAAGTCTTTTGTAGAATTGTCATGATTGGTAGAGCCCGATTTCCTTGATTAATTACATATTCATAGTTTTCAATCTTTCCATATCCTTTTTCTGCATGTTATTTTTTGTTTTAGCAGAACCCTCCCAGCCCTAATTCATCCTGCCAATCATCCAGCTCTGACATAAATTCCTCCTCTCACACAGGAACTGGTAAAGATCTATTTTATCTGTGTATTTCACACTGCATTCATTGTTTATAATATTTTATAAAACTTTTTGTTTTCATACTTTAGGCTCTGAACCTCCTGATAACAATTCTGTTGACAATCAGAACACTCCTTTCCCTCCTACTCCAACAAGGTACTTACTCATTCTCTCTTTTATGCACCTTCAAAATAACATGACGTTAACATTGCCTTGAATAATGTTGTTTCTTTTTTATTTCAGGGTGAAGAGAGCCTTGGATCAAAATCAAGAGAGCCCAGCTAAAAAGAAAGCTAGAGGAAAGAATGTTGGTGCTGCACCAGACAGTTCATCAATAACCAGAGCCTTTGCTGAGGCATACTTTGCTCCATCCGTGGTTCTGACTGATGGTGGTAATGAATCACAATTTAAGGAATTTGAAATAGCACAAATGGAGGAGGGAGATAATGATATTGAGAAGAGCACAGCAAAGAAGGGACAGAGGAGAGAAGTCACAAGCATCATTACTGAAGATGAGCAAACTTACAAAGTTCAGTATCTGAAGGCCATGGAGGAGATAAAGCAGCTCCAAAATGAGGTGAGAGGTCAAGAAAAATAACAAAAATAGGTAAATGTAAAGGTGCGTTAACAATTTTATACACTTTTTAGAGGTGCTTAAGCACTCCTAAATCTAATCTTACTATCCCTATGACAATGGTAATAATAATGCATCATTATTTTCTAAAATAATATTAGCATGCTAATGTTCTACAGTTCAGTCTGTTTATACTGTATACACGACCAACAATTACAGCTTCAGCTAATGGTTTAATTGTTAGTATTGTTAACGGTATGACATTACTCTCAGGGAGAGAGAGAGAGAGAGAGAGAGAGAGAGAGAGAGAGAGAGAGATGAGGACAGCAAAAACTGAGAAAGAGAGCAAGAAAAAACAGGTGTTAAGAACACATAGTTATTGGCCTAATACCCAGCATTTTTTTTCTTAATAATTAAATAAAATTAATACAATAAATTGTGGTCACAGAACTCATGTTACTCAACAGTAATACTAATAATGGTGTTAATACAAGTAAATTTTAAATAAACACCAAGGTATTAATAGCAAGACACTATACATTTTACATTCTCATTAAGGATTGCAACCCCCTAAAGGTCTAATCTTAAATTTTATAAATAATAAAGGGAAAATGAAACTTTAATTAAAAAAAAAAAAGCATTGCTAGTGATGTGATGTGAACAGTCATTATTGGTGATTATTATTGTTGCAATTCTTATCTTGTGCTCTTCTCACACACAGGTGGGCAGTCTAAATGCTGAGAAGTGCACATTGTTGACCAGCTGTGAGAGCCTGCAGAAAGATTTAGAGGAGATAAAGAACGAAATTGAAAAGGTGAAGGCAAGTGTAGAAGATCAAGAAGTTCAGACAGATTTTCCATTTTTCCATGTAGAAAGTACAGCAACTTCTGCCAACATTTCCACTTTCGAAAGAGGATGTGACTCACTGCAGCATGGGACACAGGACAAATCAGAGATAGAACAAAAAAACAGTACAATACAGTTATTCAGGTAAGAAATTCTAGAAATATGCATGACAGAACCAATAAAATCTGTATTATTTATCTGTATGATGATAGTTTCTGTTGTTCAAAATTATCTCTATATTATTTGATGTTTGAGACAGAAGCCATATCCCTGACCTGTAACACACTAACTCAATCAGATTCTCTTCTTTTTAGCCTCAAATTAAGAGAACTCAGACAAAATGTGGCCCGTCTACTGGTCACCTTCATTCCTGCACTGGACCTGCAGCAGGTTAATTATGATTGCGAAGTCATCGATGAGATTCTCACTCAGGTTATAGAAGAGAAAGAGGCAGCCTCTATGTAAAAAAAAACAATGGTGATCAAAAGAACACAATCTCTTAAAGCACATTAAACTTTTGGTTACTTAATGCAAAATTCCTTAACACACAAGCATTTAATGTACCTGACTTAAAGGCTGTATAGTTAGTGACGGCTATCATGCTTTATAATGTAGTATCTGAACTACCCATAGCTGATTGGAAAAGAGAAATTTGTAGAAATAGCTAAAAGTTTCAAGCTAAAAATAAGCTGATCTGCTTTAATTTAATCAATAAAAGGATTCAAACACGCAAATCCAATGGATGTCAAATGTTCTCTGTTTATTGTCAAAAGAGAGCATAAGGAAGCTATTGGGCAGTTACATGTCCCATACTTCAAAACAATAAAAGTCATTAAGATGTCATTCATATGGAGACCCAGATACAGACTGAAGATAAGAAGAAAACAAAAGGGTACCAGCAAGCAATAGAAGGTATTATCAAATAAGGAATGAGAAAGTACAGCAAGGAGGCTGTTTTATGGACATATGATGAAGAACGAAGAGAGATGGAAGATATAGAGGAAGGCGAAAGTTCACAAAGTGTCAGAAAACCCTAACCCTACTGTATTTGTATTTTGGAACATCCTGTATTTGGCCTTTTATATGGTAGCTAGCAAATGCTTATTGCATATTCATTTTGGTAATCCCATGAATCCAAGACATAATCCTTCACTGACTCCAGTTAGAAAATCATGGTGCCCATTTTTTTGGTGTTAGCAAGGAATCATTTTGTATATCAGAACATAACTCTCCAGAAATATAACATTATTATACTATCATTTAATTATACAATACAATGCAATTATACATTAACAATACAGTAATCATACTTTTTTTAGTAATGTTACTTCTTACACTATGTATTATGTATACTGTTTCATTGTCATATTGAAAAAAATTCCTGCTTTGTTACTTTAAGGTTTTGGTATCAATGTGTTTTCCACAAATGGGTGACCATGCAAAAAGATTTAGATTTTACAAATATTTTAATAAAATAAACTTTTTCTTCAGTAGGTAATAATATTGTGTACTAAAATTAGCTATTGCAGTGTTTTTTTTTATGTTGCTTATTAGACATCCTTCTGATCTGTTTTCTTTTCTCTTTTTGCAAGATTGTATACTGCAATCATCTTTTTATGTTTTCTAAATAAACTTTGCTATAAATGATTAGCCTACACATGCATCTTAGCATTTTTAATTTTAAGAAATTACCCTATCAAAAAAAAAATCTTTTTGTTTAATTTCGGAATTTGAAGTGTTTGCACGTCGATATGTCTACATATCTACAGACAGTTCACTTTTTAGATAGATTTCTTTTTATTATTTTTATTTTAAAATCTTAAAAGCCTGTTTAAGATTTAAAATGCATGCAAAAGGCTAAAGGGTGGATCAAAAGTGTGTATGCGGAGTGTGACAAGTTGAAATCTTATCATTATAACTTTTTCCTATATACATACAGTATATACAGTATATACAAAGGTTTTACTTGAAATTCTCTTTGACCAAACTCTCTCTGGCTTCTGAGGACACAGTACATGCAAAATACTTCTTTACATGTTTCCTCATCTTACTTTGCATATAATGTAACTCGTAGTTATTCTTCATATATCAACACAAACTGTCGGTGCATTTTGTCTACATATTTATCAATACCAGTCAGGCCACACTGAGTTACTGTCTAAGCTAGAATGAAACTAAGTATAAGTTTTGGGAGAATAGCCGTAGTATCAAATTATAGTCAGTTACATATATATTTACCATTTAATGTTAGACAGTTTATGTTTAAATAGGATTGTTTTTTTTTTAAGTTTGCTCCTATAAAAATATTTACTTATTAAAATTGGTTTAAGCATTCTTATTTTTACTTTAGTATTATCATAAATACGAATTGCACCCGCTTATTAGTTTGTTCTTTTGCTGGCCCCTTTGGCACGTTTATGTCTAGGGACAAACCATTTTGTAGGGAGCGTAAAAATAAACTTACATGTCATTTGCCGGGATTTTTCTTCATGGATTAAAACATGACTTTACATTAATTAACCTGACTTAAAATATATAATATTCGTACAGTAACCTGTGTATTTCAACTAATACTTGTATTTGCGACACCCCTATATCAGGAGGAATTTGGACTTTTCCGTCGCCGGATGCCTAGGTTGCCAGATACACTTAAAGTCAACAGTTTAGTAAATGTTCTCGCGACTTCGTTCGCGTGGAATTTAAGTGTACATTCATAAGCGTAGACCGCCATCTGTTGAAATTTTGTAACGAACAAAACATTCTACGTGTTATCGTGAAGTGCGCGGAATGAAGGCGTGACATCGCGTTTATTAAGTAGATCAATGGCACACTCATAAACGCGTGTTAACAGCGCCATCTACTGAATTTTGAGATTAACTAATGATTTTTTCAAGGTTCATTTTTAAAATTATTCCAAAGTATCATATATTTTCTTTCCGTGTGAATCACAAATTTTCATATGTTACCTCAAGCTCAGTCAAATACACCTGACAAAACCGTTAAAATTCGTTCAGTAGCTTTTACGTGATGCGTACACACACACACACACACACACACACACAAAACAGACAAATTTCAAAAACCATCTTGATGTTCTATCTTATTATTATTATTATTATTATTATTATTATTATTATTATTATTATATACTGTAAAATATTTTATAATTATTATTTTATAATTATTTATAAAATAATATATACTGTAAATTATTTTATAATTTATATACTGTAAAATATAATAGAATAAAACTTTACAGTTTTATTATATGTAATGAGAAGATCATATAGATGTTTGCACAGTAAGTATTACATAGAGGAAATACTAGAACAGTGTTTTCAGCTGACCTGACCTAAGATAAAAACTAATCAATTAATTTTTTATCATTAATAAATAAAATTTAAGTGAAGAAGTGTATATTATTGGACCAGTGTATATTATTGGATCTGTAGTTTGTAAAGATAAAAATAAGTGAATGAGGTCACATGCAGAGTAAATGTAATGGAAACATGTAAATAAGGCTTTTGCATGGAGCTATATGAATTTAAATTTAAGAGTAAACTGAAAGTGAAAATTGCCACACACATATAAACGTGAATATAAAATAAAAATACAGTAAATATATGGACTAGCAGGCTAAGTTATGATGGATTATTTTTTACTTTTTGCGACACAGTGCAACAACACCATCAACAGTCATCCGAATTTGGAAAGGAATGAAGAAGTGAGGCTGGTTTCATTCTAGCTCAGACAGTAGCTTCATGTAGCTTGTCTGGTATTGATAAATATGTAGACAAATTCCACCGGCAGTTTGTGAACATGTTGATGTATGAAGAATAACTACATAAGTTACATCACATGCAAAGTAAGGTGAGGAAACATGTAAAGAAGTATTTTGCATGTACTGTGTCAACAACAACTTGGCACAGATTTTACCCCGGATGCCCTTTCTGATGAAACCCTCTTATTTTGGGCATTGGGTTGGAATTTAACATGGGCCTTCCACATCATAAGAAACCTATCACTGAGCCACCAATGCATAAACATGCAGAAAAATCTATTTTATATAAATTATGTATTTTTTAAAAATTGCCTAAATTTATTTTTATTGACCATTTTGTCAGTGGAGAACAAGCTTAGTTTAGCTTAGCCCTGCTGGCCCATGTATTTACTCTTTTTATATTTTATATTTACTTTTATATGTGTGGCAAGTTTCACTTTCTGTCAACTCTGAAATTCAAATTCATCATGGCTTCATGCAAAAGCCTTATTTACACGTTTCCTTTACACTTACTTTCCATGTTATATTATTCACTTATTTGCATGTTTACAAACAATTTTTTCCTATCATTTATTTTTATCTTGTGACAAGTCAGCTGAAATCACTGTTAATATATGTAACACATTTTTATATATTATTGTCAATCATTACTTTAATTGAAAATTTTATATTTTTACATTCAGCTGATAGAAATTGTATATTTATGAATAGAGTACTAAATTGTTTTCTACAGTGTGAACACTTGACCATCACGATGATAAGTTGTGTTTGAACAACCCATTCTGAAAGTGCATCCTCTTTGCAGTTATGATAAGTCTTAAATTTTCTCCTTTATTTTAGACTTTCTCATAGATTTTGTAGCAAGGCTATGGTCATCTGTGCACACAAGAGCACTAGTAAAGTGAGGCACTGATTTTGAGCAAGGAGACCCGGGATGTACTTGGATTTCCAGTTCATTCCAAAGGTGTTCAGTGGGATTGAGGTCATTGCTCTTTGGAGAATATTAGAGTTTTGGTGTACCAACTTTGGAAAACCATGTGTTTGTGGAATTTGCTTTGTTCTCACTTACTTTAGTACATACTCACACAGGCATTCACTATGGGCAATTTGGGAACGACAATTAGCCCAATCTACCTCTAATTCATAAACATGCAGAAAAAACTGTTATATAATTTATTTATTTTTAATTGCCAATATTAAAAAACATTATTAACCATTTTATCAGTGGAGAACAAGCTAGGCTTAGTCCTGTTGGCCCATGTATATTTACTCTTTTTATATTTTATGTTTACTTTCAGGCGGTACAGTGGTGTAGTGGTTAGCACTGTCGCCTTGCATCTCAAGGGTCTGGGTTCGTTTCCCGGCCAGGCTCGATTCCCCTCTCTGTGTGCATAGAGTTTGCATGTTCTCCCTGTACTTGGTGGATTTCCTCCGGGCACTCCGGTTTCCTCCCACAGTCCAAAGACATGTAGGTTAGGTTAATTGGCGTTCCCAAATTGGCTGTAGTGTGTGAATGTGTGTGTGCCCTGTGATGGATTGGCACCCTATCCAGGGTGTACCCTGTCTTGTGCCCTAAGTCTCCTGGGATAGGCTCCAGGGCCTGTTACCCTGAATACAGGATTAAGCGGTATAGATGATGATGATGATGATGATGATGTTTCCTTTGATATGTGTGGCAAGTTTCACTTTCTGTCAACTCTGCAATTCAAATTCATCACAGCTTCATGCAAAAGCCTTATTTACATGTTTCCTTTACACTTTCCTTCCATGTTACATTATTCACTTACTTTTATGTTTACAAACTATTTTGTCCAATTTATCTACACTCATATATTTTTTATTTTGTGACAAGTCAGCTGAAATCACTGTTAATATACGGTATTTAATAATTTTTTATATATTATTGTCAATTATAAATTTAATTGGAAATTGAATATTTTTACATTCAGCTGGTAAAAATAGTATATTTTATGAATAGAGTGCCCTGTTTTGAACAAGGAGATCAGAGATGACAAGGGAATATAGAGAAGAACCTCATGTGGCTGTAACAGTCAAGCGTCCAGATTTGGGCGCGTTTGGACAATATAATAGTGTTTTAAGGCCTGGTTGTCATCTCATATGAATATGACTGGAATAATGCGCCACGAATACAATTTGCCTGGTTAAAGAAGCGTGATTTTATGTACGCGATCTGGCATCCCAGGGTAAGCGGAAGTAGAATTGTGAAGTATAAACCCGCGCGGGAAAAATAGTGTTTTGGTGGAAGTGGAAGAAAGCGGGAGACTTTTACACGGACTTCAGTATCCCTCTATTAATCTGTTTGGTAAATTATTTTTATTTGTGTTAAATATTAGTAGTGAATGCTTGCCCCGGGTTTATTTATATTCATATTAGAGCCCGGTTTGAGAATGTACGAAGTTTGTTGTAGTGATGTTCACTAAAGCACAGGCTTCATGCTAAACCCGGCCTGCTAGTCAGCTTTTATATTAAATCACACAACACAAGGACGGATTTCACTGCAGCACATCTCTACTGCATACTGTCCCATACATTCTTTATTTATACAAATCGTTAAATGCGTAATTTGCACCTTCTCAACATTACAGTCGGATCCCTGTTTGTATTTGTTAACTTAATATCATATTAAGTTTTATTTATAAGTTGGGTGTTTGACATTAGTTTTGTCGCTGTTTAATCTTGATCCTTATTTATAGTATTTAATTTGTTGATATTAAACAACTAACGATAGTTGGTTAATCACATATTGTCGAATAACGACCGAGAGTTACTGATTGACACTTATATTCAGCTTATTATAAAGTGCTTTATATTAAAGATGTCTGTTCAAGCTTATTTAATTAACCGTAATGATTATGGTCCGTCATTATTATATATTTTTATTACTCTATTTACAACTTATCCTACGTGTATGTGCTCTGTGATAAGCTTTTTTTTTTTCTTTTGGGGAAAGTAGCGAAAACGTATTCAGTCGCTAGGTGGCGCCACGGGCTGATTTGCTTATTCGTTGAATTTTCCTACTCATTTGCATGTACTTTACCATAAAATCGTGTCACGTGAAGACATTTAGCATAAAATAGATTATTTATTTTTTGGATAAATTTTATTTGGATAAAGATATAACTTGTACACAAGTAATAAATGAGGAGTTTAAAAGAGAGAAGTCATCATCTTTCATCTGGTCCCGTTAGGGGTCGGCACAGCAGAGTCGTTGGCCCCAACTAACTCTGTCTTTCACATCTTCTCTCGTCACTCCACCCTCCTGCCTGGTCCTTCCGTTTCTCCTCCTCCTTGGCAGCTCCATCTTTATCATTCTCCTCCTGGTACACTCCTCATCTCTTCTCTGCACATTTCCAAACCATCTTAATCTGGCTTCTCTGACTTTGTTCCCGGCACCGTATTTCTAATATACTCCTGTCCATTCTTGTCACTCCCAGAGCAAATCGCAGCATCTTCACTTATGCCACCTCCAGCTCTGCTTCCTGTCTTTTTGCCAGTGGCTTCGTCTCCAAACCGTACAACATTGCTGGTCTCGCTACCATCCTGTGAACTTACCCTTTCAGTCATTATAACTGAAGTGCTGTGTGTGATGTGTCCAGAAATGCATACTAATGTACTAAGCATTAAAGGAATATATTATATTGTGACACCGCTACTTGTTTTTGTAGCTGCAGTCTTTAAAAAAAAAAAATTATTCCAGCAATGTTTTGGCATATAGTACATTTTCGTCACTGCTGACTCACAGAAACGCCATATTGCGGTAATGTAACTGATCTAAAATCCCATCAAAATGGAAAGTTTTACTCCTTTGACATAAAAAAAAGGCTTTTCAGTATGCCACCATCATTTGTCTTTTTCCATCATGAATTTTCAGTCTCTTTATGTCTTGTTTGTTAGGACCAGGATGAAGGTGGTAACGTGTGAAATTGCCTGGCACAACAAGGAGCCGGTATACAGCCTGGATTTTCAGCAGAATGCTGATGGCAAAATTCACCGCTTGGCCACAGCTGGAGTGGACACAACAGTGCGCGTGGGTGAACTTCCTTACTTGCTGGTTCCAAATAAATGTCACCGAATTAACAGATTGATTGGCAGTTTATTGAATTTATAGCACCACAGAAGCTGTTTTTGAACAAGAATACAGCTGTGCCATGTTCAACACTCTCTTTTCATCACAGTGACCTTTTGAAATTAAGTGTAGAAGGGAACATGTTTACCCACCCCCTATGAGGTTTATTTTTTCTGTGTGCCATGAAACTCCATACATTACAATAATACAGTATTAAAGCTATATTTTGCAGTGTTTGACCATTGCTCATTTACTGAATTTAATATTGATACAAAAGCCACTAAATGACTTTGCCTCTGTCATTTTGGTAATGAATACACTTTTGTATTTTTGATAATGGGTAGAATAAATAGCTCAAACTAGCGCCTCGTAAAACCCATCCAGTCTTTTGTCTGGTATACACTGGTGGTAACATTGAAACAAGATTTAAAGTTTGAATCTTTACAAACAATGTTTGCATGCAAATACACAATGTGGCTTAAAACTTGTAAATAGATGAAATAGGGGTTTTCTTCAGCATCTCCTTTTTCCCCCCCCTCTAATGCTGTAGATGTGGCGTGTAGACATGGGGCCTGATGGAAAAGCTGTAGTGGAGTTCCTGTCAAATTTAGCAAGACATACAAAAGCAGTGAATGTAGTTCGCTTTTGTCCAACCACTGAGCTGCTGGCGTCTGGGGGAGACGGTGAGTGTCATTTAGAATTTTTTCTTCTTCCACCTAGCACTTTCCTTTGTCAGTATAAGAAAATTAATAATGCAGTCTTGCTTATGTGTTATCCCATGGGATGTATATTAATCCTAACTCAACAAGCCAACAAACAACAAAAAAAAACTAATAAGATATATATGAAGTATCGCCTATACTGGGAGGGTGTCCTTTAGTTGATTCTGTTTTCCAAAACATAAATGATTAGGCAATTACTTTTTAATAAACCATAATAAATTGGGCTTAGAGAATTTCATATATCTAAAATATATAATCACTACTGTCCAAAAGTCAAATTGATGGATGAGAGTAACTATTTGGATAATGAATAATTATGAGTAATGAATAGCACTGATCAGAGTGTGGTGAGAGTACATCATCATAATTCTTTGAGAAATGGCGTTGATCCATTATACAAATGGTCCTTTGGAGTACTAATGTTATTTTGTGTATATATTTATAATAATCAGATGCAGCCATTTTATTATGGAAGATTAACGATAATAAAGAGGTTGAGCAAGCCCCAACTTTCCAGGAGGAGGAGGATGCTCTGCTGAACAAGGAAAGCTGGAATGTCGTCAAGACCCTCAGGTATAATTTCTGTCTTTTGGTTACAGATTATTGTTTGTGTACCTTTCGTTCTTTACACCTGAGTGCATAATTTCTCCCCCCTTTGTTAAAGTAACCCTTATTGTTTGTGTGTTCCAGGGGGCACATTGAGGATGTATATGACTTGTCATGGACAAGCGATGGGAATTTCCTGGTTTCTGGCTCTGTGGACAACACTGCCATCATGTGGGATATACAGAAGGGTAATATGCACTATATGGCTACATGCTTGCCTTCAGCTGGTCTTTATGTACACTTTAACTATGCAGTACTATTGTGCTTACTTGTGTATTGTTTGTTTTATGCAGGTCAGAAGATATGCATCTTTAATGACCACAAGAGCTATGTGCAGGGTGTATCATGGGATCCACTGGGTCAATATATTAGCACACTTAGCTGCGATAGGTAATTTTTGTGTGTGCATGGTTTAAAAGCATTGACACAGATTTATCACCTCATTATGGGTGTTTAAGTTCTTCTTGTTATTTTAGTTAATATTAATAATATTATTATTATAATATGACTATATGATTAATAGCATTATAATAATATATATTATTATTATTATTGTTATTATTATTATTATGTTTAATGAATGTGCATTTCTTGCAGAGTTATGCGTGTGTACAGCACACACACAAAGAAAAAGGCCTACAGTGTGAGTAAAATGACCTCAGGCTCTGCTGCAGAGGGAGAGGTGAGTGTGACTGATTATGCTAAACATGTTCTATCCCTGGCCCTCATCTTCGCCTTTCTGAGCTTTTGTTAAGCAACGGTAGAATTCTGTGAGTAACTGTACCCAGTGCTCACCTCCTGTATAGGCCTGCTTTTTCTAAAAGTTTATAATTAAGGAATTTTGCCAGGTCCTTAACCTTCTGGTCCATCAAGCTTCCCCTGTTCGAGGCAGCTGAAAACACACTGGTCCAAAAACACTACAGATAAATTAGTTTGATTTCTGACAGCAGTTTCTGTGTATTCTGAACTTCACCTAATGTATATCAAGTTTGCAAGCGCTGTATAATTTCAGCTTGCAACCATATAGAGTTTAACCTTAATTTTAAAAAATGCAGTTGTATTAAATTGGAATGGAAATACCAAACAGTTGTTTGCAAATATTTGTGTAATTTTAAGTAACAGGTATTTCATATAAATTAATTTCTTACGTTACTTACATAATTATTTAGCTCATTATGAAAGTATGCACTTTAGTTGCAAGAACATATCTGATTGCAGGCTCATGCATTCCACAGGTTAAGAACTTCAGAATGTTTCACGATGACAGTATGCGATCCTTCTTCAGACGCCTCACCTTTACACCCGACGGCTCCTTCCTCCTGGCGCCCGGTATGCTTGTCGTATTGTTTTACTGATGAACCTCTTTATATTATTTACAAAAATGGGGTTGTGCTATGATAGTCTTGTGTGTTTAGCTGGTTGTGTGGAGACAGGAGAGAACGTCACAAACACCACTTATGTCTTCTCCAGAAAGAGCTTCAAGAGGTAGTGTAATCATATCATTTATTGCTTTATTACTTTTATTGTATTATTTTATTGTTCCATGTTAGTTGGTACTGTATATTGCAGACTGGTTTAGATATTTTGCTCCTGTACAACATTTTTTTTATGCTGTAGTAAACCCTCTGCATTTTTAATATTTTTTACCAGACCAATAGCTCATCTTCCCTGTCCTGCTAAAGCAACTCTTGCTGTGCGCTGCTGTCCTGTGTTCTTTGAGCTCAGAACCAAGAAGCTTGAAGGCGAGTCCTACCAAACCCCCACCCCCCACCACCCTACAACTACTAGACTATATTGATTATTCCTTAGTTGTTAGCTGAATTTAATAAAGTCTTTGTCTTCTGGCTTTCTGTCAGATGGATCAGTGCAGCCGCTGCCCAACGCGTTTCAGCTGCCGTACCGCTTGGTGTTCGCTGTGGCTTCTGAAGATTCCATCTTTTTTTACGATACTCAGCAGACCGTGCCATTTGGTTACGTGTCCAATATCCACTACCACACCCTTAGTGATCTCAGCTGGTAAGACCCAAGCACATTTGAATGCATCATTCTATTTGAAATAACAAGCAAGTAGGTTTCAGCAAAACATGTATATGTAATGAATGTTATGCTATGTCTCCCTAAATTGTATCACTTCTCCATTAAAAAAAAAAAAAAAAAGATTCCAGTCATCTGTGCCATCCAGTTATGTACTGGGTATTTTAAAATGAACTTAACTCCATCTTATTAGTGCATTTATTGTAGCATAATGCTAAGAATATATATTGTTAACTGACATTAAATGTGATTTATCGGGGTTCTTGATTGTTGAGATGTTCATTTTGGTGTTTCATAATGTTGTAATGCTTTTAACAAAATTAAATAAAATTAGCTGGATTTGTATACATGACTGGCTGGTGTGAATTAGCACTGGCTTTAATTATAGCACTAAGGTGTCAGACATAAAGCCAGATAAAGGTTCTCTCTCTCTCTCTCTCTCTCTCTCTCTCTCTCTCACACACACACACACACACACATGCACAGGCCTCACAGCATTTCTATGCAAAACGTTAATTAAATCAAATTTGCTAACATGAACATGTTTAGATGTATGCGTTCAGAGATTTTGTATACACCTGAAATCTGAAGTCATATCTCGCATCTATATAGGTGCGATTCAGTCACTGTGACATATTTGATTAAAAGGTTTTATGTGCTATGACACCAGGTCTCGTGACGGCTCATTCCTAGCTGTGTCATCCACCGATGGATACTGCTCTTTTGTGTCCTTTGATGAGCTGGAGCTTGGCACGCCTCTGAAAGAGCGACCGCAGCTGGACATCATCACTCCGCTCACTGCCAGTGAGAAAAAGGGCAAAAGAACATCAGGTAGCGGACGGACCGCTTCACCCGTGCCCCGCACCAATCCTTCACCCGTCACACAGGAGAAAGAGACATCAGCTACCCCTGAAGAGAAACGAACACCGCAAGGCCTGAAGACCAAATCGCAGCCCAGGCGCATAACCCTCAACACACTGGAGGGATGGAGCAAGCCCAGTACCCCAAAATCTCCTGCCACACCCTCTGCACCCCCCTCCAGCAGTCAGAGCACGCCCAAATCTGCCCCGTCCACTCCTCTGGCCAGTCGGGGACCGCTTACTCCCAAAACTACCCAAAGTACCTCCAGCACCCCACTTGCTCCCATCAGTGCCAGAAACTCCACAACGCCTAAAGGACCCACCCCTAGGTAAGAGGGCTCTTTAAATGTAATTTTCCTCAAGTTAATTAAACAGTAATATTTACTAATTTCTTTATAGTACTTTGATTTATCCAAGTAGTAACACAAGTACAGCCCTTCTTTTTTGTTTCTACATAATCCAGAAGATATAAGTGTGTAAAAAAAAAATTTGGTTTCAGTTTTGTTTTCAAAGTGCGTTCTGAATAGCTGTTACTTTTGGCACCCTGCAGATGGCATCCCTGCAGGGTTCTCAGTGTCCTGTATTCTTTGCAGATAATGTGATCATTTTAGATTGAACAACAGACTTGTAAAGTTTTACCTCTCCCCAACTGCACACTGTGGCCAAAAGTATGTGGACACCTTATTCATATTACCCATTCCAAAATCATGGGAATTAATATGGCGTATGTCACCCTTTTGCTGTTGAACAGCTTTCACTTTTGTTGGAAAGTTTTCCATAGGTTTTTGAGTCACAAGAGCAATAATGAAGCCAGGCATTGATATCAAGTGAGGTCTGGTGCACAGTTGGTTTCCCATTTAATGCCAAAGGTATTTAATGGGGCTGAGGTCCAGCTTTGGCAAACCATGTTTTTCGGCCACTCTAGTCATTTGTAATAATTGCAGAGGTTATATGTGATCTTAATTTCTTGTCTGTAATTTGCGAAGTAAACATCCCCCTGCAAATTACTTACAATATTTTGCTGAACACCGAGGTCCTGTGATATTTGTCCTATGCGAATCAGCATGTCTGTAATCTGTCCAGGGATTTATAATTTTTTTCAAGGTTTTTGTTTCCTGTGCGCCTTTTTATCCATCTTTCGTGAACAATGGAGGCTGCGTTGGAGTGCTTTGAAAGTATTTTGGGTGCCGTATGATATCGCTATACACCATTCAACAATACAATGTGCGGCAACAGAAAGCTGTAAAACCATCAGAAGACTGAAAGCAACAAGAATGATTGATTATATGGAGATGGATGACTTGTGTAGTATGCAGTAAGGAACGCTTTTCTGTTTATATCGTACAGCTAGAACTGTATAAGGACAAGACATTTTCAAAGCTTGACATCATATCCGGGAGTCAGTAAATTAGAGTAAAATCGCAGGCTTCGCTTATACCGTGAGAATGCGCCACACGAAATTCAGATATGGGAGACGGAGAATTTAGGCTTTAGGCTGTGGTAGATAGGTGTCCACATAATGTATTTATTGTATTTAAGTTTGTACTTTGCTGCAATTCTAATGGGTTCATTTCCATGGCTAAATCATTATACATATGGATCAGTCCAGATTGAGCTGTCAAAAACGTGAAAAGTTTTGTCTCTGTATGATGCACTATAGAATGACCACATGCATGTTCATAAAGCAACGAAACCCTTCTTGAAGCTGCATTCACTGAACTGTAGGTCGAGTAGCTGCGTCTATTAGAGGGTATGTTAGAATTTGTTTTATATAATGGTTTATTTCCAAATGTATTTGTGTGAGTATATAATTTAAAGTACAGTGATATTAATTAAAAATATAACTTGGTCAAAAATGTGGTTTGGACATAAGTTGGTGGCTATGAGCTAGCAATATGTTTGGTTTAAGCTGTCATCATTTTGTAGGAGGCTGCTGATGTTTACTGGTGCATCTAGGGACAGGTACCATACAAGAATTTTCAATATCCATACAATAATTTCAATACTAGTTTAATTTTTTTTTTTTAAGAACCATTACCAAGAAAAGAAAATTACATTAAATATAAGAGTAAATTAATTTAGTTTAATTTTTTCAGCTCCTTGGTATGTTTACAAAGTCAGTGCTATCATAACATAACCAAACATCAGTAGGATTTTTATAATTTTTTTCAATAGTACAGCCGTCTACCTATCCATCACCACCACCAGACAAAAAAAGTTTACAGTGCATCATGCACCACTGTGTTTTACGTCACTGGAAGATTCTGATCCTTGCGTAATCCACGGCCTCACTGACTAGTTTGACTAAGGAGAAAAAGAGGGAGAGGTGACTTCTTTCTTTAGCTACCTGAATATTATGAGTTGTAACATTTAGAAATCTAATCAGCGAAGCATTTGTCCTTCAGTTCAACATTCACTAAAAAATGAGCTCACTTTGCTCTATTACCGAGTTCATGCACAAAACTAGCTGTTCACATATAAATAGTGTGTAAAAAAAAAAAAAAACTAATCAAATTGACAATCTTTTTATTACCAGATGGCTGCTAAATCTCCTGAACCACAAAATAATCCTTTTTATTTCACTCCCTCTCTCTAGCCTTTAGCTAAATCCACACTTAAACCATATCTAAAGTTACATGAGGGTCCCAGTTTTTATCACTGGCACCACACCTCTTACAGTAACGTTACACGTAGTAAACATCCATGTATAAGTTGGTTGACCGTTGCCAGCTACAATCCTAGTCACATGACCGTACTCTGTAATATAGGAGGAGGGCGAATCCAGAGGAATTTTTGAAGGAAGTCTAGTAATG
This sequence comes from Clarias macrocephalus, assembly GCA_011419295.1. NCBI lineage: Eukaryota > Metazoa > Chordata > Actinopteri > Siluriformes > Clariidae > Clarias > Clarias macrocephalus. Next base: position 96,302 of record JAAGKR010000873.1, on the reverse strand, counting down.
TTGCACATGATTAAGGGACGAGAGCATTATGGCTATGGTCAGTTCCTTTTGCAGTCGAACATCTAAATTTGTTCCAAACACATTTAAGTTTCATTAAGTTCGTTGTTTTCTCAGTCTGCTCTCTTTGTGTACATTGCATCGTGCATGGATAAAATTAGCAAGGATGATATTGAGTCACACCTTTGCTCCAGGTGGACATTTTAACACCTGAGATGTACCAGACTGTAGTCAAGCCTCCCAAAATGCCATCTCATTTTAATAAGTGTGCTGCATGCCTACTGGCTCATAGAGACTCTGATCAGATTTACTCTTTGGGTATCACAATTCTGTACCGAATTCAAGAAGCATAGTTTGATACCAGATCGTTTGGAGTCTGCAAGTCCATCTATGCCATCAAAGTTTGATACCCATCACTTGCCACATCACGACTAGAGAATAATTTAGGCATGGGGTATTACAATAGTGATGGTCTGTAATTAAAATCGCTGCTTTCACAATGTGCAGGTGTCCATGTAATTTGGGAAGACATTATACACTGTTCCCTTTTTGAGGTCCTGCAGTGTTAAAGGACACTTCCTCATTATTCAACTCCCTGCCATTTGGATTTGTTCCATGCATTGTGGATGCATTCATTAAAAAACATTTAATTATGCCATCAAACCTATAAAAGGTTTTGCAGTGACTACATCTTCAATTGATTTCCTATGTAATCTGACTAATTAGTTTGTATTTTCTGGTATTCTCTTGTATGTATTATTCACCCCCATTCTCACTGTGTTATTGCTAAACAAAGAGTAACAATCTCTACAAATTAATACCAAAAATATATATACTGCAATGTATAATGAGCAGTTTAAACATACTTGGGCAAAATGTAGGCCTAAATTCACTATGGATCCTGTTTTACAGGTCTGTGCATATTTCTCAAGAAGCAAGCTAAATGAAAGGTGTGCGCATGTATACAGAAATGACACTATCTCTGGCCTCTTGTTTGTTTATGCAGGAGAATTTCTCTGACATCACTTACACCCAAAGCTCCAGCTTCTTTGCAGACCTTTGTTGCTCCATCCTCCACTGAGAAAGCCAAACATGGTCAGTATTGCTTCGAGCCTTTTTCAAAATGGTTGCTATATGCAGCAACTCATAGCTCAGATCTGGTTTTTGTATTTGAATTTAATTTCTTTACAACAATGCATGCTATTGTTTGTTGTTAGTAGTATTTATTACACAGCATACAAGTAACAAACCGCTCCCGTTTCACTTTTAGAGAGACCGTCTCCTTCTAACGATCCAGTGTGCAAGCCTCCCGAATCCAAGCGGCCTAAAACTGATGAAGCTTCAGGTCTGAGTAGCACCAGCAGCACTTCTCCTCAAAACAGTGAGCCTTCAGTGGAGTCCAGCAGCAAGGCCATGGATTCTTGACCAACAGCTAAACCTTCTCCCACTGTGTTCATCTCTGCAGGATCTTCTTTAAAAAGTATCCAGGAATGTGTGTATCTGGACACAATTACTAAAAAAAAAAAAAACCTGAACTGAAACCTTTCAGTGTGATTTGACCATAAGGGAACAGGATGCATGTTTTTCTTTTTCATTTTGGCAAGCTTGTTGACTTGGATATTTATACTGTTAAGAGTTTTACATCATGTATTACTTGTAGCTTAGAAATCACTTCTAAATTGTTGTCAATCAGTTCAGTTCAATGCTAAACTGTTTATTATTGATGTCAAGCACCCATTTTTATAAGACTAGTTTAAAGAGTGTGTGTGTGTGTGTGTGTGTGTGTGTGTGTGTGTGTGTGTGTGTGTGTGTGTGTGTGTGTCAAATATGATTGTTTTTTGTGGCCAGGTTGTATTGTCTTGTTTGCAGCAACACCCGAAGCAGCTGCTTTGTCCATGAAAACGTGCTGATTCATCTGAACAGAAAATGAAATGGGCACTAGAATTGTGGTGGCAAACAAACCATAGACGTTGTGAAATGTGGAAGCCTCTGTTTCAGAACGGGGGTGTGGGATATCTGTGTGTGTGTGTCTGTGTGAGCTTTTGTTAATCCGAATTTCTGAAGAATGAAAGTGATGAGGCTACTTTAACCTATGAGACGTATTTGGATTAAATCTTTGTTGAATTAATTATTCATTAAATTACTTATCAATCTTTACCCTTTTTCTTCTGAAACAGCATTAAAAGTTTTTACTTATTGTTATAATAACAACGAACAAGCCATTGTTACACAGATTACCTGGCAATCTGCCTTCCTCCTTCAAACTTAAAAAAATTTGTCGGTTAAAACGCTAGTCACTGGGCTCCATTTATCAAACTGGATGCAAATTTATGAGCACTCACAAAGCATTTTATAACAAACATTATACTAATCTTGACTAGGGAATCTCTTTGCTTTAAAACCTGCCAATTTCCTTATGACTTGGATTTCTCAAGCTGTTAGAAACATTCCCTTGAGTTTCTGGTGCATGTTGGTATGATTGCATCGTGTAGATTTTCCAAGTATATTTTCAAGCTGCATGTCTCCAGTCGATCATAGCCCGAAGGTAAAAAGAGAAAGCCACTGGAGAACTCTAAACTCATTGTCATGTTCATAAATCCAGGTTGAGGCAACACTTGCTTTGTGACATTGAACATTTTCATGCTGAGTGTAGCCAGGAATCACAAAATAGTGGATTCCGCCTGTTTGACCGTTCTATCCAGACCCTGATACTTTTCTGATAAAGGATTATAATTAATATACCAGTAATCTCGCGCTTTTTCCCCTCAATGTGGTTTGGCTATACAAGTAATTCAACAGAGCTAATGAACGCGATAGTCTAGAGTGGGGAAGAAACCGAAACGAATGACGACAATTGTGATTTCACAATTCACAAATTGTGTCAAAAATAAAAAGCAGTAATGTGAAGCGCCACTATGAGACAAAATGCAGGTCATTCGAGCAAACATATCTACAGTGATCAGAAGTGAGGGCGTGTAAAATACCCAAACTGAGCTCATTATGACAGCAACCAGAGTCCTTTCATATTCATTTACAGCCCAGCAACATGCAAATAAATATATTCCATACACGTATAAGGAAGTGTATAAAGCTATCAAGTTCACATTATCCACATGTTATTGGAATGCTACTAAAATTGTACATTTTAAATTGGTCAGCAATGATACTCAAATAGTCTTCGGTATTCAAGTAATTATTAACAACGCTCCCAAAATGATGACACAGATGGTTAAGTCATTAGCACTGCGGCCTCGCATCTCCATAATCGAGGATTTGATTCCCGCCTTAGATCTGTATGCTTGGAGTTTGCATGTTCTCACTGTGCTTCATGGGTTTCCTCCCACAGCCTAAAGACAGGCTAATTGGGGTGTTCCCAAATTGCCTGTAGTGTGTGAATGAGTGTTTGGTGTGTGTTCCATGCGTACACCATCATACACAGTGCTGACAATCATCACATGGTCACAATCACCAAGATCACATTTTCCCAGAGTCTGATATGAATTTTATCAGGCTTTTACCTCTGCACATGTTTATGCACTGCACCGCTGCCCCAAGACTGACTGATTAGATCAGTGGGGTCAGGGGTAGCTCAGTACTTAAGTCACTGAACTACAGTTTAATAGGTCCTAGGTTCAAACTCCATGAGCACTAAATTGCCATTGTTGGGCCCTTAAGCAGGGCCCTTATCCCTCAACTGCTCAGATGCATAAAGAGATAAAAATGTAAGTCACTCAGGACAAGGACATGGTCTGCCAAATGCCATAAGTAAATAAAGTAAATAAAATAAATCTATTTGTTGGCTTCTAATCATGTTGGTAATGAACTACTGCAATTGCCTATGTAAATTGGAAACATGCCTTAATTCAACAAATGCATTGTTTAAAACAAATAGGGCTAGCCATTCGCTAGCCATTCACATCAACAAAATAATGACACCCTACAAAAGAAACCAGTGTTAAGCCGTGCCTATGGAAGGTGGTGCACTGGCCGAGCTGCATTTAGTTCAATTCAATTCAGTTTTAATTGTGTAGTGCTTTTACCAATTGTCATTGTCGCAAAGCAGCTTTACGTAATCAAAAGAATTATTTAAGTTTGTATGAAATGTGAATATGTATGAATCTAAATAGTCAGATAGTCCCTGATGAGCAAGCTGAGGGCAACAGTGGCAAGGAAAAACTTCCTGAGATGGCAATAGGAAGAAACATTGAGAGGAACCGGACTCAACAGGGAGCCCATCCTCATTTGGGTGAAACAGAAAGCAGGAATTGATCTGCATTCATACTGTGTTTGAGTGCAGTATAACAGTTGATTTTAATATGGAGTCCAGTTAGTTATGGGAGGCTCAGGTAGACCTGTAGGAAATTCCAGCCCTGAACTATTGAGCGACTATGGCCAAGTCAACATCAGCTGAGGCCAGAACCATCTTCATGGTAGAAGGAAACCGTCACCAGACACCACACGCATCCCAAAGAGACCACACGGGCATCCATGTGACCAAGTGTATTTAGTGTATTTACACTTACACAGTAGTGTATGATATTTTTGTTGTTTAGTCATGAAACTTTCTTTCTTCCTAAAGTTTTGTTGGTATCTTTAAATGCTGTTTTTAATTATGATTTAAACACATTTGGAGGATTATAACTGATTGTTAATTATAAATGTATGAGGATTCTTACTACTAACATTGCAGGATCTTTTTTTTAAATATTTAGATTCAAAGGGTAGACACTTTTTTAAAAAGACTGATAAAGGAGGCGGCAGTGGCGGCACGGTGGTGTAGTGGTTAGCACTGTCGCCTTGCACCGCCAGGGTCCGGGTTCGATCCCTGGCCAGGCTCGATTCCCATCTCTGTGTGCATGGAGTTTGCATGTTCTCCCCGTGCTTGGTGGGTTTCCTCCGGGTACTCTGGTGTTCTCCCACAGTCCAAAGACATGTAGGTTAGCCTAATTGGCTTTCCCAAATTGCCCGTAGTGTGTGAATGAGTGAGTGTATGTATGTGTGTGTCTGTGCCCTGCGATGGATTGGCACCCTGTCCAGGGTGTACCCTGCCATGTGCCCGAAGTCTCCTGGGATAGGCTCCAGGCCCCCCGTGACCCTGAATACAGGATTAAGTGGTATTGATGATGAGTGAGTGAGAGTGACTGATAAAGGAGGCCCTCTGTCTCCATCAATTATAGTTTATCCGTTGAGTCTGTTTTTTCCTAAGGATAATAGCTCTTACTTTTTTTTCCCAGTGAACCCTCAAAGAACCCTTTTTAACAAATTATTCTTGTGAGCCCTGACTGCTAGTAGCATACCTGTGGAGTTAAAGATTTGATGACCTTGCAAGTCATTTAGCAGGGTTAACTCATTTGGGTGGCACGGTGGCGTAACAATTAACACCTCAAACGTTGGCGGTTTGAATGTTGCCCCTGGTGTGTGGGTGTGCAGTTTGCATGTTGATGGATGACCCACTTACCACATTTTAAAAGAGAAAAAGTTAAAAGTTTGTCGTCCCCCTGTTTTTTTTTTTTTTTTTTTAATCTTCTACTGTTCTGGGAAAGATTTCCACTAGATTACACAACACAGCTGTGGGCATTGCCTATTCAATCACAGGAGTATTAATAAAACCAGGTACTGATGTCGGGCCGAGGAGGTCTGGGCTGTAGTCAGCATTTCAGTTTATCCCAAAAAGTGTTCTTTGGGTATAAGGTCAGGGCTCTCTCTAGGCCATTTGTATTCTTCCACTCCCGCCTTGACAAACAATTCATGGACTTCACTTTGGGGCTTTTTCATGCTGGAACAAGTTTAGGCCTCTTAGTTCCAGTAAAGGGAAATCATAATGCTCCAGCATACAGACATCCTAGACACTTGGTTGCTTGTTTGGCAACAGTTTGGAGATGAACTTGATTTGGGTGTTCAGGTGTTCACAATCTTTTGACCATATGGTGTTTCTCTAGATACACAAACTTATCATTGCCAAAGCTCTAAATCCTTTCTCTCTCTCTTTCTTTTTTTTTTTTTAACCCCTGTCGTTACACATTTTAGTGTTTTCCCTGCTGACAATACATATGCTCTAGATAATAAACTAATTAACAGCACTTCCTAAGCTGAAGTGGGAGGGTTAGAGCCAGGAAAACACTAAAATGCGAAAGTACCCCAGGATCAGGAACATATCCTATACAATTTAATGTGAATGTTTACATCCTCTTCAAGCAATGAAACATTTTTTAGCAGGAACTTTTTTGCCTTTGGGAAACATTTTGCAGTGTATGGTAATCACATGGAAGGCGATGTGGTGCAGTGGTTATCTCATATGGACTTTACACCCATTTAGTAATCCACATCACTGCTGATGTTACCATTGCTTCAGAATGCTGCCAATATTTTGATCTTTAACCTCTTAGACACTGTTGCATTTATACATTTTGCTGGACACCTGATTTTTTTTTTCTCCATTTATTTATACCATATTTTCATTGTATTCGAAATTGAATAGCTGTCCTGGACTAAAAATACACGCACCACTCAGTTTGCATAGCACGTGTATATTGCTTTTGGTTTTGGTTTCTCATAAAACTCATAAAAGCACAGACCCATTGCTCCTTTAAGGAGAACACAGACCAAATATACCACATGGAACACATTTTGAAAGACTCAGAAATTTTAAGGATTAGGGTTCTGAGGGTACAGTACTGACTATATACTGCTTTCTTAGCACCCTTTGTTGCTCAGGGTAAAGCAGCCTTTAAAAAAGTGCTAAATATACAACCAGGTTAGATATGGCTATATATATATATATATATATATATATATATATATATATATATATATATATATATACAGTATACATCCACAATGATGCAATGTGGAATCAATCAGAAATACCAAAATTTTTACAGGGGTAGTTTTTATTGAAAGGCCAAAATGACCTGGATCAGTGAGCCTGAAGCAAACCCAATGACCAGACACATCACCTCCAAAAACAACATCGGTGGACTGCTGAGGAATTTTTTTATTTTTTTTTGCATCATTTACAGTGTTAACGCTGTGTTAACTATCAAGCCATTTTGTATGGCATAAAAAATATAAAAGAATGAAAAAATGCAGGTGGATTGGTGGAAGTGTGTGGTATGTGGAAGTGATTGTAGGTGTGATTTAGTGTGTGCATCATCTCCAGTGACCCTGCCCAAGACAAATTAGTTCCTGAAGAAGAAAATCCAAATTCAAATTCAAATGTTATTTGTCACATTCACAGCCATAGTAAGGACATGCAGTGAAATACTTATAGCATATCCATCCATTATCAATACAGCTTCGACAGTGCAGGGTCGAAGGGGGTCTGGTGCGGGGCAAGAATGCGCACACACCCATTCAGGTAATTTGGAAATGCCATTCAACCTACACTGCATGTCCTTGGACTGTGGACAGCAACCAAAGTAGCCAGAGGAAACCCGCCATGCACAGAAAGAACATTTACACAGCCCGCAGACAGAGCGCAGGTGAGATTTGAATCTGGAGGTGCAAGGCGACGGTGCTAACCACGGTGCTAGCCACCATGCTGCTGTATCAAATAGTTAATGTGATGGTGGATCCAGTCTTTTGCAGGGCATCATGCAGACACAGGGAAACCATGAAACTCTAGGGGCACCCTGAAGCTGTAAGGCAGAAACCCTACCCACTGTGGCGTGGTATTCAGAGAACACTAAAAACCTACTGGGGAGCTTTTAAGGCCTGTATAATCTGTAATTTGTAGATCTTTGGTAAGGTGTCCACAAGCTTTTAACCATATAGTGTATTAATATATTGCAAATTAAAACGTGAGTCGGTGTGAGGGGCCAACTTTGACTCAGTCTGTGTGATGCACAGTATGTGTATGTGTGTGTGTGTGTGTCTGGGTGGGTGACATTTTTTGTTGGAAGAATTAGTCATGAGTTTGTCAGGAACATATAAAGACATACACTAATTTACTACATGCCTCTCGCCCTCATTCCACCATCATTTGTGAGAAGCATCCATTTTAACAAGCTGTTAGAGCTTTTATTATAATTGTATCTATTATGTTGCATGAATCTACTCCTACATGCTTTGTAAGACTGCTAGCACTGCATTTACAGGGACAACTGAAATGCCCTGATGATTCATTGCTAGACAGGGACCATAAGCTGAGGGACAGAGCATATTTAAGATTTTTCCATTCTCATTCCTATATCACCAGCTATCCATAGAAAGCAAACATACAATAGTTTTATACATTAATTTCCCATCAGTTATTTCTAATTGGTTCTAGGTGCACTCTAGTCTGTATAGATAAGGAAGCTTTTACTTTCACTACCAGTCAAGCATTTGGACATACCTTATAATTCCATGGTCTTTCCTGATTTTTTTTTCCCTTTCGACATTGAAAAACAATCCTAAAGGCATCTAAAATATGCACTAATCTCATTTGAACAGTTGATATTGAGATGTATCTGCTACTTATGTTCTGTAAAACCTCTCTGTAAAACGTCTCTAATCTGAGGTGCTGTAAATTGTTGCTTTCTCTATATAAAATAAAGTAAAGAGTTTTGTTCTTGCTTCTTCATGAGAGTTTTATCAAGATGCTTGATGGATTTTGCAGATATACTGGATAATACTGTGCTTGCAAAAACTATTTCAGATCAGTTGACCTTCATGTCTTAAAATAACAACTGATTGTTGAGTTGTTACTTAATTATCTAATGCCATATGTCTTTTTGAAAAAACAAAAACAACAACTGGTATTGTTCTAGAATGTATGGAACAGAACACAAAGACGCAAACTTGCATCCAAATTTTTTCTGTAAGACTGCCATAGCATATACAGCACTTGACTTCAGGCTTTTATTATTTTGGACAAGATGCCTTTTTAAATCTACGTTTCTATTAGTATTAATCTATAGTTATTATTGTTACACTGCTTTCAGGCCATCACCAAGAGTGATTTGTCCATAGGGGTATGGATTTTTATAGACAACACTCACTGTAGTTACACAGAATTGTGCAAAAAACAAAAGCGTAGAGGGCCTGCAAGCTGGAAAACCTTGCTGTTGAGAGTGATCAGAGAAAAATGACACCAGAGTCGTCATTTTAATTATAATAATTGCAATAAGATGACTACACGATGGTGTAGTGGTTAGCACTGTCGCCATGCACCTCCAGGGTCCGGGTTCAATTCTGGCATCTGTGTGCACGGAGTTTGCATGTTCTCCCAGTGCATGGTGGGTTTCCTCCGGGTGCTCCGGTTTCCTTCCACAGTCCAAAGACATGCAGATTAGGCTAATTGATGTTCCCAAATTGCCCATAGTGTGTCAGCGTGTGCATGAGTATGTGTGTGCCCTGTGATGTATTGGCACCCTGTCCAGGGTGTACCCCGCCTCATGCCCTAAGTCTCCTGGGATAGGCTCCAGGCTCCCCATGACCCTGGATACAGGATTCAGTGGTATAGACGATGAATGAATTGCAATAAGCACTCTTTACAACCACAGAGAGCAACAACAACAACAAAAAAAAACATCTCAGTACACATGACATATTAAGGTGGATGGGCTATAGCAGCCCATGATCGTCTCAGATTTTTGTTTTTGCCTGATAGGACTAGAACCTCATGCTGTCTTCTGCTGTTGTCACACACTGACCACAAATTTCAAGGTCTTGTGCATCCTCAGAACTGTCGCTTACTGGGTGTTTTTTCTGTTTTGCATCATCCTGTGAAAACTTTATTCATGATCAAAGTCACAGACATTACTCTTTTTCTTCATTCTGATGTCTGATAAACATTAACTGAAACTCTTGCATGATGTTTTTGCATTTCAATTCTGCCACATGACTGGCTAATTAGATAACTGCATAAAAATAAAGTGGAGGATATGTGTACTCACTCATCGTCTATACTACTTTATCCTGTATTCAGGGTCACAGGGGTCCTGGAGCCTATCCCAGGAGACTTAGGGCATGAGGCAGGGTACAACCTGGACAGGGTGCCAATGCATCACAGGGAACACACACATACTACAGGCAATTTGGGAAACCAGTTAGCCTAAGCTGCAGGTTTTTGGACTGTGGGAGGAAACCCACCAAGCAGGGGGAGAACACAGAGATGGAAATCGAGCCTGGGCAAGAATCGAACCCGGACCCTGTAGATGCAAGGCGACAGTGCTAACCACTATACCACTCTGCATATGTGCATATGTGCATATTTCGTATTATTTAACTTATAGCTCTTGAAATGAAATGAAATACTATATGTGTGAAATTTGTTTATTCATTCATTTGTCTTCAGTAATTACTTTCTCCTGGGTAGGGTCATGGTGTAGCCTCTCTAGGAAGCTACTGCCATCATTCTAAGAACGACATTATATAGTAAATAGTTAACTCATATAGGATACATGACCTTTGCTGTCACTTAAACTACAGCCAAAAGAGATTATTTGGGATGATTTCGCCCTGATAGTGAACAAAAAACAATCATTAATGCCTATCATGTGAAAGCTAGTTAAGAACCCGTTATACCTGTTAGAAAAGCATCATAAACAGCTTCCTCATGAAGAGAAAATGCCTTAACTGTGTTATCAAGATTAAAATTTCAAACACATATGATCAGTTTACATTCTGAATGTGAACAGTTCTTGGTCACTGTTTTGTTGTTGTTATAACTTTTAGGTAAAAAAATATATATTATATTACAAAGACAGCATTTCCTATATTTTATTTAATGCAATCTATCAGTTCAACCCAAATACAAACATCCCATCCCATTCTAGACATCGATGCCACTGTGCCCCTTTCACATGCAGTAGGAAATGCATTCCAGAAACAGCAATGAAACAAAAACATTTTCTGACTATTGGGGGGAAAAATTGCTGATAAAATTATTGGCCTTCTTTTTTTTTTTTTTGTACGGCAGACTTGCCCATTCATGTTCAATAGTACCTTACTATAACATCATGCATATTTATGATTTTCTATTTATTAGTCATCTGTTTATGTTATGTCTATAGAACAATATTGCACATTGATAGATATTCTTTCCTAGTTAGTGCCATAGACTTAAACGATGGAAGTAAGAGGTAAGTCTGCCTGTGTAGTAGTTAAATGGTGAGGTCAGCTCCTGATCGTTCTGTGCTAAATAAACAAACAAATAAATAAATAATGTAGCTTTGTTTTCTGCTTCTAATTTAACAGCATTATGCACCCTATTCTCATGCACCCTTGCAGTATTCCAGTAGTTTCTGATTATTCTGCCTATTAAAACAGGAATTTTCTATATAGAATACATAGATACACATTATGCACCACATACTGTATGCATTAGAAAAGGTTTAGCTATTATCAGCAGTGTTGATAGTAATCTAGGCTGTGCCACAGTCTCCCTGTCTCAATTTTGCTATGTTCCTGGTGAGCAACAATATGTCAAAACATTTGGGCAGTCCTGCCATGATGTCACTGCTTGCAGGCTGTATTGCTCTCCGAGCCAATAGGATGTAAATATGTCATCCTTATCCTGTCCTTTCCAATGAGTCCAGTCTTTATAGCATGAGTCAGATTATAGGAATACAACGTTAATGCAGGCAGATCATTTCTGAAGAACAGTTCAGAATTCCGGTTTCATAGAAACATGGTGTTGCCAGGAAACTTTAAACGCAAATATTAAAACTATGTACTGGAATTACATGCCACACATGAGATCAAATATGCACAACAAAGCTATCACAGTGAATATGCAATGCTGCCTTTCATACAGCCAAGGAAGAGTGAATCCATCAGTGTGTAAAATATCATCATCATCATCAAAAATGATGGGTTAAGTTCAGTGGGTCTTGTGAAAACAACCAAGAGAATTTTCACTTGCTTTCTTTAGATTCTAAAAAAGAAAAGGCCAACATTAAAACAGGCTAGCTAACTTAACTATGCTAAAGTTTTCTATACTGTCAAATGGTGTTGAATGTTGGAGATACGAGTCAAAACATGAGTATTGGTGGGAAAGGAAAAGTTAAGCTGTGTGTAATCAGCACAGCTATGGTGTAGGTACAGGTAGTGAGAGAAAAAGAGGGCTCAGCACTGACCCTTGTGAGTTTCCAGTGATGTCTGCATGAAGCACATGTGTATCCCTTTCATGTCATATGATATGAGTATCCCTCCGGCTAGGAAACAATCTACTGTCATGCTTGACAAGTACTCTTGGAATTCTAAGGACATTTTTGGGTGAATGTGTTGACGGCTGCTGAGAGGTCTAGAAGGATCAAGAGTGATGATATTTTGGCTGATAATATTTTTTATTAATATCCACATGAGGTGTTTCTCTAGAAAAAGGACATACAATGGTGGGGGAAAGTATTAAGGCAACATCAGTTTTCCCTGTGCAGAAAACAGGTGAATTAGTTGAAAGTTGTGCTAAATAATTGAAAAAAAATTTTTTTTTTTTTTTAAACTATGTGACAATGGAATTCAGCTTCAGGGTCCTTGACCTGGGTTAACTATAGACCTAAACCCAATAGAAAAAGTGTTGGTTAAAGAAGGTAGTAGTCATCAAGAAACTGTCTTTGATAAACAACAGAAAGCAATCTTCAGAGTCTTCAGAAAGCAATCAAGCAGGCATGGATTGAGAACGTGACACCAGAATACTGCAGATGTATTTTTGACTCTATGTTGACTCCGATCCAGGAGGTTTTTAAAGAATAAATTACTTCATACTAAATATTGATTGGTGTAAAGCAATTTCATTGCACAGAATCACAAATTAGTGTTAATATCTTGTAGCTTTTATCTTGTAAAAATTGAGAACGTCATCAAGCCATTAAATTTCACTTTTGTCTCAATACTTGTGGACACCACTGTATAAACAGGGTAGATTGTTTGAGGCATTAAATCCTTAAGGGATGATGCAATCTCTAGTCACATGAATATTATAGCTGGTTTAGCTTTATTTATTCAAGCTAGAGCTAAGCCAAAGAGATGACATCATTATTAAATAACAGCCATTGTCATGGCGTTTGTAATTGTGCATTAATCCAATTGTGTAAAACACCTTTTGTAGCAGCACAGCAAAAGATATTTTTGCTAAAAAGATTTTTTTAAAAATTGAGAATGCATGAGGTTAAAATTATTTAGTGAACACAAGCAGGTGGTGTGGTCAACAGGATTTTTAATCAAATTAGACAGTGTTAATAATACATTGACACAGTGATGTAGTGGTTAGCACTGTGGTCTTCCACTTCCAGGGCCAAGCCTCAGGTCTGTGTGCATGGAGTTTGCATGTTTTTCCTGTGCTTGGATGGGTTTCCTCCCGGGTATTTCAGTTGCGACCCAGTACAGGATAAGCGGTATAGAAGATCAATGTATAATAATATGAAATCCTCAAACATGGTACTTATGCTGATATTAATTAACTATGGATTAATTAGGAATTCATTAATCCCTCTGCAAACTGCAGGAGAAGTGCAGGGAACAACAGAAGCCCCTCTATGTCGCCTTCATAGATCTAACCAAAGTCTTCGAACTGGTTAGCCTGGATGGGCTTTTCAACATCCTCCTGAAGAGTGAATGCCCCCTGAAGCTACACAGTGATCACGTCTTTCCCTGATGATATGAAGGCAACCATCGGATATCAGGGCAGCATGTCCAAACCCTTTGAAATCATAAGTGGTGTGAAGCAAGGCTGCATCCTTGCTCCAACCCTCTTTGGCATCCTCTTCCCTCTGCTTCTGAAACAAGGTTTTGGGACTTCAACTGTAGGGGTGTACATCCACATGAGATTGGATGGCAGACTCTACAACACCGCAAGACTGAGAGCAAAAACCAAGGTGAGCGGGACCATCAGAGATATGCTCTTTGCTGACAATGTAGCAGTCGCCTCACATACTGAACAAGACCAGTATCTCATGGACAGAACTTCCCAAACCTGCAAAGACTTTGGTCTGACTAACAGCTTGAAGAAGACCAAAGGTTTCTACATGTGATGCTTTCATCACATCCTTGGCATCAGCTGGAACAATAAAATGCCCAATGCCCAGGCCCTTGGCCCTCACCGTGTACACGCTGCTCAGACAACACAGACTGTGCTGGCTTGGCCATGTGCACCGTAGGCAAGATGGCCGGATCCCCAAGGACGTTTTTTTATGGTGAGCTGGCCTCCGGAAAAAGACCCCAAGGTCGCCCCCACCTGCGGTACAAAGACGTCTGCAAGAGCGACATGAAAGCTCTGGACATCAACACAGAGATCAACACTGGTAAGACACTGCTCCAGTCAGAGCACCATGAACCGCTGGGGCGCAAACATCCATGGTTGATTGCTGATTGTAGGAGGTCTATTACTAATTAACTTATGAACTAGCTTCTCCCAGTCTATATTGAGGTTGGAGCATACTGTAATATATCACAATTAGTGTCATAAATAAAGTAATTGAAGGTCGTTGTTGTTTTTAAATCCAGCATCAAATTATGAATACATGTTCATGTTACTATTAAATGTATATGTTACCCACTTTATAACCCTAAGATTTTATCCACTCAGGTATGAGATGTGAGGACAGACGGGATTCAAACAGTAATTCAAATAACTTCATTGCTGCTCTGAGCATAGGAAATTAAAAAAACATGTACTGTATATATGACACAATGATACAGTCATGCTTGGCTGTCACAGCTTAATACTTCATAGAGACTAGGTTGTGCTGGTAATCTAGTTATGCCTTTAATGCATTTACCATGCACTCAAAAGGTTAAGAATTGGATTGCTTTAAAGCTTTTTCTTTCATCCCTAATGTATTTGTGCTTTAACCACCCAATGTTAACACATTTTGCATCATAAAAACATGTTACCTATGCTATGCTTCTAACTATGCTGTACTTTCACGAGGTGTCGTCTAGAAATGCTACAAGAGCCTGTTGGTCATACATACTGTACAGAGTTGTGAGTAAAAAAAAAGTGTTAATGGTAGTGAAGGAGCACTTTTCCTTTCATCTCTAATGTGCTTGTATTTAACTACAAAGTGTTAACACAGGTTAAGTATACAAAATGCATAAAATAAATCAGTATGTAATTTTTCTGAGGTAACTGTATCCTCAAATGAATTTAACTGACTGGTAGTCACATGATTAAGCAGTATACTAACTGCAGGATACAGTATAGTACTGTATTATACCGTATACATTACATAATATATTCAATGTAACATATTCTATTTTACAATTGTTGTTTGTCTTTCAGCTGTTTCTTTTGCAAGCTCGCCACAAGGGAGCATCCAATCAGCACACAACTTTGGCACATGTTTTACACCAGATGCCCTTCCTGATGCAACCCTTTCATTTTATCCAGATTTAGGACCGGCACTGCATCCAGTGGCTGCGGTTTGGGCATTTGATGGGAATCGAACACAGGCCTTCCATATCCTATTACAATATATGGCCAAATGCTTTTGGACACCTGACCATCACCCCATAAATCGTTCTTCCCAAAACTTTTCCCACAATGTTGAAAACACAAAAATGTATAAAATGTGTTTGTATGTAGTAGCAGTCTCCCCTTCAGTTGAATTAAGGAGCCCAAACATGTTTCAGCATGAGATTGCCCCTATGTACACTGCAAGCTTCATGAAAAAACGGTTTGCCAAAAATGGTGGAGACTTGAGACTTGCAATGAGCCCTGACCTCAGCCATACGGAATACTTTCTGGATCAACTGAAATACTGACTGCACTCAGGCTATTTGCCTGACATTAGAGCTCATCCTAACTAATGCTTGTGTGGATGAATGAGCACAAAACTCCACATCTACACTCCAAAAAACAGGGTGGGTGAAAATTAACTACGATCTCTCCTCTTCTGCTCTCCCCCCTCTCTCTTTCCCTCTCTCTGTCGAGCTACACCTGTCGTTCCTTAACTGCCATTGATCCAGACTCCATCTGCCCTCTGGACCTGTCTGACTCATCCTGGCGCCCGGCTTCTGGTTGGAGATGCCCTGTTTGTCTCTTTGGGTTTCACTCTACTATGAAGACGGTTCTGGCCTCGACTGATGTTGACAGCTGTTTCTCTGAGGACTTGGCTGCAGTCGCTCGATAGTTCAGGACTGGAATTTCCTACAAGTCTACCTGAGCCTCCAATAACTACCTGGACTCCATATTAACATTAATTAACATCTGTTAACAACTGTTATACTGAACTGCTTGCCACATAACACACAGTATGAATGCAGATCAATTCCTGCTTTCTATTTCACCCAAATGAGGATGAGTCCGGTTCCTCCCAATGTTTCTTCCTATTGCCATCTCAGGAAGTTTTTCCTTGCCACTGTCGCCCTCAGCTTGCTCATCAGGGACTATCTCACCATTTTGATTCATACACATTCACTTTCCATACAAACTTAAATAATTATTTTGATTGTGTAAAGCTGCTTTGCGACAACGACAACTGATAAAAGCGCTATACAAATGAAATTGAATTGAATAGTTAATGGCTATAAAACATGTAGTATCACTGGAGCACCACCCCATGGTGCACCAGCCCATTTTGCTCGTGTTTAGACCAGCATTTTCCAGGACTTTGGTAGGGATGACGTGGATGTCACGAATGGTCTCCAAGAAGTCCAGATCTCATTCCATTTTTTTTTTCTGTGAAGCTACACAAAGGAGGAGGTGTACGGAACAAAGCCTCGCACACTGGAATACTTGGAGGCACTCAGATTCAGGAGGTTCTCAGCAATATTCCAAACAACTTACTTCAGAAGACTGTGCATTCCATCCCTGGCCGTTTGAGGAAACTGTTTGACGCTGCCGGTGCCTACATTGAAATTTTAAAATTTGCTTTCATTTTCCTGTGTAATAAAGTACATGTACAATGCATTTCAATAAATTTGTATTAAAAAGATGGAAATTTTTACAAATTCTTTATGCGTAGTTACTTTTCATCCCCCTGTATAGTGGAAAACCTTTGTAAAAGAGTCCTGGGTTATTATAACAGCGAACTCAAATCTTATGTTTAACAAGCAAATATGGGTGGGATGGTTTGGGGTTTGTCCACAAACCTCTGGCCATATAGTGTATTTCAAAAAACTGAAGGCTGTAAAGCCTCTAGGAGTGATCAGCAGAATCCCTCCAATAAACAAACACAAATGTCATACAAATGTCTCAGCTAAACATGGTCTCTTGTTTAGAGATTATACATAATACCAAAATGAGATCTACCTTGAAAGGACAACGTATATTTTATTACAAAGGAATGTACATCCATCCGGTAATAGGAGTGCCTTCATGAAAAGCGCACACGCAATAGTGCATCAAAGGTAAGCAGCTTAAAATTATTTGTTTCATATAAGAGGTCAAACAAATAATTAATAAAATTCAACAAATTAAAATAATTTGGACCTGACCTATATTAGTTAATATTAATACTGGAAAAACCCACTTGAAATACCTGAAGTACAGTGAGGATAACTGTCTTGGCGGCTCAGGGTAAAATGGCAAAGGTGTCTTGTGTCAAGTTTGAATACATCATTCAAAGAGTTTGAGTTTGTATTATGGCAAAAAAAGGCAGCTAAGTAAAGAAAAACGAGTGGCCATCATTACTTTAAGAAATGAAGGTCAGTCAGCCCGAAAAATTGGGAAAACTTTGAAAGTGTCCCCAAGTGCAGTCACAAAAACCATCAAGCGCTACAAAGAAACTGGCTCACATGCGGACCGCCCCAGGAAAGGAAGACCAAGAGGACCAAGACTCTGCTGCGGAGGATAAGTTCATCCGAGTCACCAGCCTCAGAAATCGCAGGTTAACAGCAGCTCAGATCAGAGAGCAGGTCAATGCCACACAGAGTTCTAGCAGCAGACACGTCTCTAGAACAACTGTTAAGAGGAGACTGTGTGAATCAGGCCTTCATGGTAGAATATCTGCTAGGAAACCACTGCTAAGGACAGGCAACAAGCAGAAGAGACGCGTTTGGGCTAAATAACACAATAAAGAACACAATAAAGAAAACTCTTTGAATGAGAAGGTGTGTCCAAACCTTTGGTCTGTACTATATGGTTAATTAATTTTACGATGATAATGTCAACATCTACGGTTGTAGTGTCAGACATGAACAACAGTATTAGGTGTGTATTAGGCAACACTGATCTATTACCACTGTGCAATGTCCTTTTCCCTAGCTTCATACCCAATCAATTAGAAAAGTACATTTATAATTGGATGAGAGAATGTTATTATTTAAAAAGAAATATTTACAATAGTGCATACAGTAAATTTTTTTCACCACTTAAAACTCCTTTCCCTTTACTGCCGAGAAACCGCTGTACTAGCAGATGATTTAACTACAGACCTGTAATATTAATATCTATATTGCTCCACACACCCATATATTCTGCAAAACACAGCCTTTGTGGATTTAGCCATACAATCACTCCTCGTAATGACTAGGTTCTCTCTATTATTTAGAAATTCAGTCCTGAATAAGAAATCAATCTGACCATCAGATGTGGCCTTTACCATTTAGGAAAATGTTACATGAATACATGCTTTTAGACCGGCTGATGAAGGACAACAGAAACAGTACACGAAAAGAAATATATTTTATTTTTTAAATAAGTGCTTGTGAATAACAATTATATTCGAATCCAGAATAAAAACATCTCCTAAACTTTTAACACTGGCTATTTCGCATTTCAGCATCAATCAGACAAGGCAGAAATCAAGAATCTGTAAATGATGTGTCTTTTTAGCAGTGTTTTATACTACTACTACTACTACTACTACTACTACTACTAATAATAATAATAATAATAAAGATAATAATAATCGTAATAATGTTGTTTTTAGTCTTTCAGCTTGTTCCGTCGAGGGGTCACCACAGCAGACCATAGTATCCGCCCACAACTTTGCACAGGTTTTACAACGGATGCCCTTCCTGATGCAAACCTCCTAATTTTATTTAGTATTGGGACCAGCACTGCATAATAAGAAGAAGAAGAAGAAGAAGAAGAACCTCACTCATGTTGAGTTTTAGAACAAAATACACAAAGTACTGTATAGAAAAAAAGGATTACCATACTACACTCTGTATGTAAAAATGGTGTGAAATCTTTCCCTCATTTTTGTTTCTCACCCATTGATTAGTCAGGAATTCAGCTTTTGATTTAATCCCATTTTAGATGATTAATGTGCTTTACTCATGGTAGCTCTTAAAACTCTTTGCTCACATAGGCAAAGAAATAGCACAAATACACATGTTTTTATGGTTGTTTTTGGTTGTTTATATGACCAATAATAATAATAATAATAATAATAATAATAATAATAATAATAATAATAATAATGTGCTCATTTTGAAAGTTCTACATTTTTGCAACATCATTCCCACTTCCCAGTAGGGGCAAAATTTACATGTTAAAAAAAGTAATGATAACTTTGGTTATTCCTGACATACTGTATCCAAAAGCCCCAATGCACTGTTTGATGTCTGAAGCTTACTCTTTAACACACACCAGCAAGGCTTTTATATAAGCACATATATTTTTTTATATTAGTGATTAACCAATGCTGTGTTGCTGTGCCACTTGGGTTGTAAGCGTTAAAAACTATTTCCCCATTAAAAATATATATGTTGAAAAATACCGTTGATGAACAGATACATAATCCTGTAAAGAGCTGTGGCTCTTTCTACTACAGGTCTGAGTAGTTGCATATTGTGATTAAGGGCCTACAAACAATATATATAACAATTTCTTGGCTGAGCAAATATGCTATTTTATTGCTATGAAATTTTTTATGAGATTAAGTACGTGCAGTGGCGTCTGAGTCAATAACAAGGCTTTTACATAGATTTTACTGAGGAAATGCTCTCAACTCCTGCTCTGTTGGATCTCATTGTTTATTTGATTTCTACAGTTTTCGCTCTGTACAGAGAATCAGTCTGTTTCTTGCTGTTTGATTTAGTTTTTAAGATAAATGATCATTGCTGTTTAAAGTGAAATGCTTGATGCAATTGCAGATGATGTAATATTTCAGTTAGTTTGAACTGACTGATATGGGGATGATGTAGCCTAAAAACAGGTTGTGTCTAATCTAAAATATGATCTTATAGTCGACATATTGCCTGATTTTTCAGTCTTAAATTGACGTGTGATGAGGTTGAGAGAAGGTTGTGACAGATGCTAAATTAATTCATAATATCAAAGAAGCTTTGCAATCCGTCTATTGTAGACTACAGAGAGGGCCTTCGTAACCACGGTTCTCTTCTTTAAAATTTAGATTTAATACGAAATCGAAAACCTAAACGAAACGAGACGCTTATTTTTCTCCTTTTAATTTCCATAATGATAAACTTAACCAGGTTCACTCGGTGAGGCAGCGCTGACGTCAACAACCTATCTTGATCAAGGAAAAAAAAAAAAAGTGTAAGGGTGTAAGAGCAAGGGTGATTGACAACCGCGTGGACCAATGGGAGCGCGCATAGTAGCGGCTCTTTAAAGAGTCTGCTAATAGGCAGCGCTGGAGGGAGGGGCGAGGTGTTGGGCGTCGATGAGAAGTTCGGTTGACAAGCCGTAACCAGCAGAAGGTGACGAGTTTAAAAAATTGGATTATTTGATCGTGTGCTTGGAGTTTACGTCGCGGGAACGCTCGTAGGGTCCATTAGAAGAGCAGGACCGCGTTTGGATTTCCGTCACTTTTTAAAAAGTCTTCCTCTCCCGTCTCGTTTTGAGGACTCGTAGGTCGTTGGACTCCCGATGCTGGGCGACGGAGAGCTTCAGCATGTTGCTACAGAGTTAAAGAAACCACAAGTTAACACGAGACGGGAAGAGGCTCTGTGCTGTGCTAGCTGGCTACATGTGTTATGTGTGAATTTGTAACTGGAGCTGACAGAGACAGAGGGCTTGTCGGTTTTTATTTATTTTTGAAGCATAGTTAATATTATTTTAAGTGCAAGAGCAGAACAAATACATTTATACAATATGTTTTTACCCTCATTTCCCCGAAAAACTAATTTTATTTAGTGAAAGGTTTCTGGTGTTAATATTGACACTTATGTGGATGAGAGTACACACGCAGTGATGGTTTTAATTAGCTGCAGATTGTCAAAGAAACTCGCATAAAGTTATTGGGGGATTTGTTTGAGGTCGGTGCTGACCCTGAGTGAGTGAGGGCTGATGTTTGGACTCCTACAATGCCCTGATGGAGTTGTGTTGCTTATCATAAGTCTCTCTCTCTCTCTGTCTCTCAAACACACACACACACACACACACACGGATGGATGGATGGATTCCCCTATTGCACCCTTTCATGAGCACATCATGAAAAGTTTCTGAAGTGACCTTTTGGATCATCCCTAATTTATAGGGGTTAGATTATTACCCATGTTGTGTTGCATGCATGTCCACAGAGGATACAAACAAGCATAGCGCTAGTTTCGTTTAGAAAAAAACAACAACAACAGAAGAAGAAAAGCGATTGAACCAGGAAGCCGGCGGAAATGGCCGGGCAAAAGTGCACGTACAGCGCGCGCGACGCCGCGGATGACACTTTGTGTCCCAGAGAGCGACAGGAACAGTTCCCTGGCTACCTCCTCAGTGGCGCCTCCTCTTCCTCATCCTCATCCGCCTCTTCGTCGCCGCTCTTCGAGACCATCGGCGGTTTGCTGTTCCGTAAAAAGTTGGAGAAAGGCTGCGTGCAGTACCGCGAGGTGCTGGAAGAGGACAGGCGGCTCTACTCCATCCAGGCTTTTCACGCGAGGTCGCCCGGGATCCCTCACCACACCCTGGAGGACACCTACCGGCTAGTCGCAGAGCACTACTGGTGGGAAGGTACAGTAGATTATTCTCGATTGTTGAAGCTTTTTTTTTTTTCCGGATGAAGGGTGTTTTGACGAGGTGATAAATTAGAGCGTATGATGAGAAAGGAAAGAAAGAAATCCGCGTGCGTGTCACTGGACTGATGTGTTTATCTTCATGTGCTGACACAATCGTGTCCCTGACATGTGAAAGTCTCATTTCTTGTCAGAGTTATCTTGGGCGACAGACGCACACGCCTTAAAGGCTGGCCTATGACCTATTTGTGTGTGAAGAAACGAGCTGGTCCACCCTGAACACCCGTCAGTCGCATCCCCAACTTTCAACCCTGTTACCTGCTGAGTCAGGCTTTCCACTTCCTCCTAGGAACTTTTACATTTGTGTTCGAGCTCAGTAATGAAAAAGAACAAAGCCCCAAATTCGGGTCTTCATATGAACATACTATATTTTAGTGAGATCTTCTCTATCTAAGCAGTGTGCACCAAGTTGATATCGTTTTTCAGAGTTCTTGTGTTGGAGGTGGATGGAAGATGCATTTCCAGTAGCACAGAAATGCTGCATACAGGCACAAGCAAAAGTTTGCGTAGTTCTAGGACAAAACAGTGGAAGATAAACAAATATAATTTCTAATGAATTTTTTTTTCAATCAAGTATCTCCCTGTATTATAACAAGTGCAAAAAAAAGATGGTTATTATAATAGTAAATATAGTTGCAAACATGGTGAGCGGGCCCAAGCACCTTGCGTCATCAGCACCTGGGCACACCACGACAGTACATCGCCGCCACCAATACTATTGTGACATAATATTAATAATCCTTAGACTATAACATCATAGGGCTGATGTCATAGTGCTTGGGCCCTAAAAAAAAAAAAGAATAGAGCGCTTGCATACTATGACATTATGTCAGAGATGGATGGAAGATATATTTCCAGCACATCAGGTAAGACTCAGGAACGCTGTATAGAGACGCATGCAAATGTTTGCATAGTCAAACAAACATAATTTCTAATGACATATTTTGGTCAAGTTTAACCCAATTAAGTATCTCCTTGTATTATCACAAATACAATAAATGATGGTTATTATAATAGTAATTAACTGTTTGAAACATTTGCCTTCTGTAAACGATTTGTAAGATAATGAACAATGCGTTTTTGCTTCCATATAGAAATTAAGTTTCAAATTTTTGCACTTACCTTTTGCTACATATCACCCCATGGCTTTTTTTGTTGGTAGATTACAAATCATTTGTAAGCCTTTTGAAATGACGAGGTTTAATCATTATTAATAGTTCTGTAATTAATAGTTCTGTAATGTCATTTTCTGATGTGAATTGTGTGAATGAAAAAATTGTATTAAAAACATACTGTACTGTGGTACTACACCTCTGCACTAAACATGTGCATAAATGTCAATATGTGTGCTGCCATATTTTGTGATATGTTTGCTAATCCATCCTGTGTCATTTTCAGGAATGTACTTTCAGGTCAGAGACTTTGTTCTGGGCTGTGAGGAATGTCATCTGAAACAGGCTGAAAAAGCACAGGTAAGATGATGTGTATATCATTATAAAATATGATGCATCATAATATAAAATCATGTATTTTTGATATGGTGTTTGATATTCATGATTTGTCTGCTTTGCCCTTTTTCTGTGGCATTAGTGCTCGAATATAAGGAACATGTCTAAGATCATGAAATCACACAGTCATGAAGTTCTGAGCAAGCTGAATAGCCAACGAGAAGCTGGACTGTTCTGTGACATCACACTGAAAACTGGTAGTGGCCACTCGTTTGTTGCCCACAAGGCGGTGTTGGCAGCTGTGAGCGAGTATTTCCAAGAACTATTTACTGAAATGGACTCCACCACTGAACCTCAGCCACATGTTGACCTCACGGGTAAGCTCTTTCAAACACTTTGTTTTGAAAGTTCATCTTGGTGTTCGTCACATCTTAATATGTAGTTTCCGGAGACTTGCGATTCTTGCAACAACAAAAAATTCTTGAAATTGAGCGAAGTTAGCCTGATTGTGTGCACCATATGTAAAAACAAATAATAAATAATAAAAGTTTTGCTCATTGCTAATCATGTATTGTGTATGCTGTTTAGGATTCAGTGAGGAGAGCTTACTTGCTTTGCTTGAGTTTTCCTATACATCCACCCTGACTTTGAACTTGGGCACACTGACCGAGGTAGCAGCTATGGCTCGCCACCTTCGCATGTGGCCCGCTCTGGAGGCCTGTTGTGCTCTACAGCATGAGCAAGAGGATGGCCATCAATCTTCCAAACTGCTTAATCCCTTGGGAACACCCTCTGTAATGGCTGGGCTTTCCTCCATGAACACCTTGAGAAATCAAAGGTCCCCCTTAGGAAGGACGGCAGGGTTTAAAAGAATAAGGGAGCAGGAACAAGGGGGACCTTCAGGGACATCCTATTTCAGCACATTGCAGAGCATAGTGCATGTAGTAGATGGGACTGATGAATCTGACAGTGATCAAAGGTTACCTGCCCAGTGCCTACTGCAGACAGAGGATAATGGCTTTCCTTGCAGCCCAACTCGCAGGATGAAACTTATGGACTTCAAATCTCCATCCAGCAAAAGGAAATTGTCCCCTCGCGCCTTACCGTCAGTCATCCAAACATCTCCCTCTACTTCCACTCGATCCTCCTCTCCATCCCGCCGACTTCTTCGCTCCTCACCAGGAGCTGCACTAGCCCTGCGTAGGCTTCTACCCAAAATTGATCTCTCTTCCAAGAGGAAGAGGAAGTCCCCCTCTTATCAGCGGATATACAGGGTAAAAAGTGATTTCTCTGTGCAACCGTCCCGATCACAGCCAAGTTCAGTCATCACAGTGAAGGTGAAGCAGGAGGCAGAGGAGGAAGAAGTGCACAGTGCTATCCCGCAGGATGAAGTGCACAGTCCTCGTGCTCAGGAAAAATATCGACTACTTAGTTTCCTTGGCTTGCAGCGGAAGTCCCTCGTGCCTGGTCCAGAAGAGCTCTCTGGCTGGGGGCAGAAAAAGAGACTTAGGAAGTTGAAAGTAAGTGACTACTCTCTGACAGCCCGACGCAAACCCCGTACACAAAGTCTAGGGGGAATTGCCTCTGGCTTGGGCGGTTTAGTGGGAGTCGGCTCCTCTATGTCCCTCTGTGACATGACCAGAATGGATCTTCTGAAGAAAGTGATAAAAGCAGAACCCCATGTCACCACAGACAAGAAATTAAAACGGAAAAACTATGCAGCTGGTCAGGTGGAGAACTTGAGTGTTAGGACTACACGCAGCCAATCAATGAAGGAAGACTCAAGGGGGACTCTTAATGATCGGCCATTACGAAACCGTACTAGCAGCCCAAACAAACCGTTACCTCGACCTTCAGGCAGGGAAAGGGTCAAAGTGCAAGGAGTCCATGCCTCCCCAAAGAAAGCTACAACAAAGACAAAACAGGAGCCCCAAGAGTATGCCATCTCACAAACTGCCCCCTCCCAAAGTGGTAGCCGGCGCAGTCGGGGACTCGCAGTAGCCCCTTCTAAAGCCAGCGTATCTGCTCGCAAGAGTACTCCCCCAGCAGACCGTTCTCTAAGAATCACTACCACAGAATCAAAACGCATGCTGCGCTACAACGTTGGACGTTCGACCACAGACAAGCGCAAAGGTGGAAGACAAAACAAGTCAGTCCAGGAAAAGTCCAGACAGACAAGTGGAGTGTGTAAAGCAAAAAGTGTCAGAGAGAACAAAAAGAATACGGCACCCAGAAAGAGAACAGAGGACAAGGTGGCAGATCTTCAGGGTACACAAGGTTGGGTTTTTTCCAATACTAACCACGAGCATTACAATAATCCACTGTACAGGGTTATAAAAGAAGAGCCAGCAGATCCTCTCCCCCTGACCCAACCTTTTCTAAATAGTGATGCTTCTGACCTGGGTAAACGTCAGAGCAAACCACCCGTGAAACTCTTGGACCAAGGTTTTCTCTTCGGCCTTTGTCGACCATCAGGTGGAATCAAGAGGGAGGAGGAGAGTGTGGACATCTGTTTGACTCGCTCTGTCTCTCACAGTAGTGCTTCCCACAGCAACACATCACCTGGCGTTGTCAGAAGAGACCGGATTAGAGCAAGGATCACGCCAGAGGCATCTGGGTTAAATGGACCTCACTGGGCTGGGCTTGGCAACAGGTCTACTTCCTCTTCTCAAAGGGTGCTTGTCCGAGTGAAGAAGGAAGAAGAAAATATAGACGTGTCCCAGCAGTCAAACACTAACAGGAGGTTTATACAGCTCAGAGACAGCAAAAGGAGTTGTAAGGTTAAAAAAGAGCCACCAAAGACAAAGGTACAGCTGTGTACATTTAAACTCCTCTCATAGCTAATATATACATATACTTGCAGCTTTGTATAAACTTGTTTATTTTTTTTCCAAGACTTTGCAAAGCAGCAGATTTCTATAGAAAGCCTTGCTGAGTGAGTAAATCTCTTTTACTCTCTTTTTTAAATCTCCTCTCTTTTCTTTTCAAAGAATGTAAACAAGTTGTATCCTGTGAGCAGTCGGCGCACTGTTATGCTGGAGTCCATCCGACGTGCTCGCTCCAACCAGAAAAAGGGTCCTCGCAGTCAGTCCTCTGGTGGAGCCCACGTGTGCCTGCAGTGTAGAGCGTCTTACAGAGACTGTGATGGCCTCATCATGCACCGGATCAGGCACATTGAAGGCAAACACTGGCCATGTCCTGTAAGTTCCTTATGACAATACTGCTATAAGCTCTGTGTTAGCAGTTTTCTACTGTATATGATACGATGGGTGTTCAAATGAAACCAGGACCTTTGATTGTACAGAACACAGTTATGAGAGTAAAACGATCGTTATTTCTCCCATTTTAATCCCCTGTTACACTAATGCACCCCAGCATTTCACTAGTGCTTGTGACTTCCTGCTTCACGTCTGCAACTCTGGCCTCCCAGGAAATCTTTTAATGGCCCAAACATGTGAGAAATAGCTTGGAGTGATGTCTAAACTATACGGGTGATGTGGCAATAATTTCCATCCAAGTTACTGTAATGCACGAGATGTGGTCTTGAATGTTTTTGTGTACAGTTCCCACAGACAGATGCATCTCTCTGCAATTTGGCGACACGTTTTTCTTCACTTTTCTTCGTTTTATCTTCGTTTTTTTTCGTAGTATCAGGTCTTCCACTTGCTGAATGTTCACAGGAACAACTGCATTGGGCTTCAAGCGACCTTAGTCAGGATCCTGATTCATGGACATCTTCATGGTCTTCTTTAAAACATTTCCACCATTCATAAATGTTTTGCTGCGGCTAAGAATTTCGTCACTGTATTGTTCTTGAAGTCTTCTGTAAATGTCAATGGGTTTTACACCTTTATTTGGAATTTCATCACTAGTCATGGTTTGATTTGAACATCAAGTACCTTACCCTGCGTTTTAGTGATGCTGTACAGATGCGTTATTGATGTCTTAATAGATAGTTCTCCCTTCAGGTGTTTATCATCAAATGGATGTTAAAGCAAAGTCATTTAACGACGAGCAACAAGACAAAAGTGCACACAACAAACAAATTATATAAGTCATGTACTGACATCTGATCAAAACAGATATAAATCAAAACACAAACATTGAAAAAGATATTGCTGTCCCTCTTGATCTCTGTTTTGTCTTGCATTCTGCTCTCATCTCCCTTATTTTGACTTTTTATTCTTTTTCCATAGTTGTGCAGTAAGACATTCTTCAGACAAAAAAATGTGAGAAACCACATAAGGACACATAATCCCAAACTCTACAAATGCCGTCAGTGCATTGCTTCTTCTTAAGGTACCATTCATATGTATCAATATCTAGTATGAGTATCGATGCTGTAATATACACTTAATAGGAATCACCTATGCATTTTTTGACTCTTAATTGGCCAGTGATGTGGTAGTAGCACAATGCCGAAGACCATGCAGATACAACTCAGAAGCTTCAGTTAATGTTCACGTCAAACATCAGAATGAAGTGTGATCTTTGGGAATTTGATTGTGGCATGATTGTTGGTGCCAGATGGGCTGGTTTGAGTGTTTCAGAAACGGCTAATCTCCTGTGATTTTCACACACAGCAGTTTCTAGAATTGTATACAGAACAGAGCAGAGGAAAAAAAGAAAAAGAATCCTGTGTAGAGACTTTTAACCACTATCTGTATGATGGTAGGCATTGTGCTGCTGCTGCCGATCATTTGCGTGATAACTGCATGAATGTGATGTATACGTGGAGTAAGAATGCAAGTGTTTCTAATGAATTGGGCAGCAAGTCTGTATTTAATCTAAATTAAACTTTGTGCTTTTTTAAAATTCCGTAGGTGGAGAACACTGGGATAAAACAGTGAAGACAAAGGCTGACTTTTTTTTTCCTTTTGTTTTTAAATTAAAATCTGTTTGGAAATATGAAACTGTAAATGCCTGAATGTGTTACATGAGAATGAAGTTCAGTCTATAGATGTAATTATGGTTATTGGTAATTTGTGCTCTTTTTTTTCTTTTCCCAGTACAATAATAGTAATTGTTTATTTAAATAACCAAACTAAAGATGTTTTGCAGTTTAGATAGATGGGGAACTTGAACAATTGATGTTTCTCTCAGGGGATGGAGCCTGGTGGTAATGGCGATATTTGTAAATGAGGATTGTGTAGAATGCTTTAAAAAGATTACTACTATTGTAATTACTGCAATTATAATATTATTGTTATTACATGTATTTTTATAAATAGTATAATCTTGAGTGCACTTAAAAAGGTAGCTTTGTTTTCAAACCTAAGAATACTTGTCAAGTGGTCAGGTGAGAGTTCTGGGATCTACTTGAATGGGGGCCGAGGTGGAGCTTTCGACCTTCCCTTGGCCCAAGGTAATTTGATAATAATAAATTAGAAAGTGGACAGGACGGAGGTTACTGGCACTGAATCATTCTCTAAATGAAGAGGGAGGGTTGGAAGAAAGAAGATTTATAGCTATTGACTGTAAATGAAAATGCCTGTCTTTGCTTATATTTGCCATCTTTATCTTTACCGAGAGGCAGATTTTGAATCTGTTTTAAAATAAGGGAATCCCAACAGGTCTAAATGTGACTTTTTACAATGTCAAATGTGTTTCCTGTATATTGCTGTTTTGGAAATTTGTTTTTAATGAGGCAATTTAATATCTTCTCAGATTGAGAGATTTTTTTTAGATCCAAAGCTTCCACAGGATTTAATGCAGTGAAGTTGTATGAAGTTTAAAATGTAGTGATTTTAGTCTAAAACTACAAATGTTTTCAAACTGTTAAAACAATATCAATATAAATAAATTTCGAATTTTACTCTGCAACTGTGTGGCAATATTGTCATACCACAAAAAGTGATGTCATTTCAGTAATTAAGAGACAAAGCACATAAGAAAATTGGGTCTCGCTATTTTTTTTTTTTTTTTTGTGATTTGGACCTCTTTTTGTATTTCTGCTAATCTGTGGTGTCTTACTATTTGTAACTTTTAAGTCTTTTGCATTGATGGTATGATTTCAGGATATTACTATAAGCTGTAAGCCACGAGGAAGTGCATCAGTGCAGCCCACTGTCAGCATTTATTTAAAAATCCTGTTTACATATGCATGACATGCTTATTGTAGCAAGAAGCATGAAATACATGAAAATCCACTGTAGTTCTTATGTGTACTAACCTGCATTAAAAATATGATGTGGGCTGCAAAATAGTCAGTTCTTTTATCTTCTCCATTAAAATGGAATTTAGATAATTAAAGGTTACATGGAAGCCCAAATTTAAAAGATCTTTATATGAGAGCTGCTTGATAATTCATTTAACTAACAAGCACCTTTATGTCCATTTTGTTACTTCTAACCTCATGTACAGTATGTTGACCTTCATTTTATTTGGACTGTAGAAGGTTAATTGTAGTTAGTTAAAAGTAAGTGAGATTTAGCTTTCATTTGAAGTTATTTAATTTCCTTCATTCCTTACTTTTTAAAGCCAGCTTGTTAATGCTCCTGGCTGTTATCTTTAGATATTTTTATGCTTATAAATATAAATAGGAAAATGGAGTATGTCATGATTATAATAGTGGTAAAAAATCATATATAACTAATATCAAAATTAAGTATTAATTTCAAGTGCAGTATAAATATAGTTTAATAACATGTGGAACCACCAACAGCTAAATCATAATTTTCAAACTTAAAGGTAAACATTTATGAGATGTACTAAAAAAGGGTTGTCTCAGTTAGAAACGATTAGTAATAAGTATTATGAAATTTTTTCTTACATGTCTAGGACAGTTTCTACAAGGGGTGTTAAAGTCAAACTGGGACTTGCGATTAAATGTCTTGTAAATGAAGGCGTAAAATCAATCAACATTGATAGGGGACTTCAAGCACGGTATGGTGATGGACTCTTGGCTGCAGTAAAATATTGGAATGGACCAAACATTTAAAGTAGGCCGTAAGTCTGTGAGTGGTGATCTCGGTCGAGGTGACTTGTAGCCCACTACAGTCGTACAATATTCAGGATCAGTCGGGTGGGACACCCAATCCTTGAAAACTGGTGGATAACTTGTCACCAATTTACAGAAGAGATGCATCTCCCTGTGGGGACTGTGCACACAATCATTCATAAACACAAAATCAGTACAGAAACCTGGTTGGAGTTATTGCCACATTCCTCGTACAGTCCTGACCTCACTCCAAACAATTTCCACATGTTTGGGACATTCAAGGAGTTCCTGGGAATTTAAATAAAAAAAATAAATTTTTTTGACAGTAGGAACAAGTAAAACTGTTCTATAAATACAGCCTGAAATAGTGCATCAATCCTTCTAAGGAATGGCTCCATACACACACAAGCCTCCTGATCGAGGTGTCACCGCAACAATGGAATTCCACGCCATGGAAACGGAACATGAATCATTTAGGAATTGTGCAGATGTTACAAAATTCCACAGATGTATCTGGAGGATTCCGAAATGAGTGTGACGTCCTGCAGAGCTTCTTAAAATTCCTGTGTGAATCATAGTCTGAGTCAAGTCCAATGCTACAAACACATACAAGTGCAAATGCTGCGGTAATACATAATAATTGTAGGTCTAAAACATTACCCTACTGAATGAAATAATTCCTAAATTATATCTATTTTTTTCAAGTATTCATGCATAAGCATAATTTCAATGCCATTAAAAAGAAATTGTTTAAATCCAAACATTACATGATAGGTCATATTACCATACCATGATTATATCATATACCCTACCATGATGATGTATCAAATTACAAAAACACGAATTATATAACATATAACTGTTTGTTCAACTTCATTATGGACAATCTGCCTTATCAGACTTGGGGAAATTGTGGTTGAGGATTAGCTGAAGGTGTTCATGAAGGTAAAACAACAAAATAACCACAGTGTTAGAAATATCTACCTAAAGGGAAGATTACCTCCATCAACAATGCAAAGTGGTTTCAATTTACTTTCATTAAAAGTCAATTAAAGTAATTGTTGAACTTCTTACTTTCTCAAATATCCAGTGATTATTATTCACAAAATTGATATAAAACATACAAAATACATTCACATACAGTTCTGTACATAGTATACTGTATTTTGTAACACATCAAGAACAGTTATTAATATATTATACATCACTAATTATAATTAAACACAATCATTAATGCCATCAAGGCACACAGATGCATATCTTCTTCTTCTTCTTTTTTTTTTTTTTTTGCATTTTGAGGAGAAACATTTATATAAAAAAATAAAACATTTTAAAGCTGTAATGTAATCTAAATTGAATGGTTAAAAAAAACACTCAGTTACTCAGCAGGTACTGTACAATCACACAACTATTTCACCTACCTACGAATTTATTGGGGTGAAGGGGAAAAAAGTGGTTTAAATATATGCATTATTTTAATGATGAGTACAGTACATTGTGGAAAAATGACATATTTAAGCAAACCACATGAAGTCATTCCTGTTTCTTTACTTTTTACAATGTGACAAGACCCACAATTTATTTATGAAGTCAGTAAAAGCATAGTCTAATCTACGGTTGTGTCAATCAGTGGCAGTGGCTGTTTTAGGCTTAGAAATCTACGCAGGGGGTCGCCAGAAAAAATAATAACATTCTACATCTTTTGCACGTTATTGGTAAATGCAGAATGCATTTGCGAAGGTCGTTCGAATCAAACCTGGACTTTTGATTGTACAGAATAACAGAACACAGGAGAGTAAAAAATATATAAAATAATATATAATATTATAATGAACAATTATATATATTATGTTCATTATATATGCACAAGCTGACTTTATTGTTCAATAATTGTTGCATAATTATAATGAACAATTATATATTATATTATATATATTTTACTCTCCTGTGTTCTGTTATTCTGTACAATCAAAAGTCCAGGTTTGATCGATGTCATCAAACCTATAAATCCCCTGTTACACTAATGCACTTATTGTAGTCTTTCACTAAAACATTAAAACAAAATGTAGAAAACATGGTATAAATAGTCTGAAGCAATGTGGGGATGCGGCGATAACTCCTAGCTGAGTTTCTGTAAAGTGCAAGTTGTGTTTGTGAATGGTTGTGTGTACAGTCCCCACAGACAGATAGGAATCTTTTTGCAAGTTATTCATCGTTTTTCACTCCCTGAATGTCCATGCAGCAGTGGGCTCTGAGCCACCTCACTCTGGATTGTCATTCACAGACGTACAGCCTTCTTTTAAAATGCTCGGACCATTCAAACACTTTTACTGCGGCTAAGAGTCTCATCACCAAACTGTGCTTGAAGTCTTCTTTAAATGTTAATCAGCTTCATTCACAAGACATTTCATCAAAAGTCCGGGTTTGACCTGAACATCATATCATGACATCAAAACATAAGCAATATGAACATTTTCTGAGACATGTCCAGTAGAGATGTTGACAGCTGAATTGCTGTTTGCACTGCAAGTGTGTGGCTTATCTAAGAGCAACATGTTTAAGGAAGCGTTGTGCCTTAGGACTAGTTTTTACATTACTAGCTTGCTGGATAAGAAGAGACAAGAATAAGCTTGTTTATTATTTTTAGCATGCGCTCATGGTAATAAATGTTTTTTTTTTTTTTTTTTTTTTTTTTGAGAATTACAATTAACTTCATTAGAAGATGTCCTGTGCGTACCTCTAGATCAACGTACAGTTGCAAAGTGACAACTCTAACTCAGGTGCCATCAGCGTTCCAATACTTCTGAATGCTCCTGGAGTTTTTATTTTAATAATTTGATTAACAATAGGAGCTTTACTCACCATACTATCACAATTTTTTTTCACCTCACATAACATAACATCCAGTAGACGTCTTTGCATAATCATAAGCAAATGAAGCAATTATGTTAAAGAAAGTCACTGGGGACGCAGCTCTGAACCAGGTTCCTGATTGTGCTGCTGCAAGTCGCGACGTGCTTTGCATGATCACGTGATTCCGCATTCTGTGTTGATATATGCGCACCTGTTGCCCTGCACAACATCTCCCTTTTTTGCATAAGAATTAGGTCCATACTCCCTGTTTAAATGTTCTGAACGTCCCCCACAGTGGACATTTACAGCACTGGTTCTCAAGGTCAGAATATTCAACAGCTAGCTGCTTTAATTGATTCATTGCGGACCCTTTTTGTGCTCGGCATACTCCCAACCTTTACCTCAGCAGCCAGCCTGCTGCTGCAGTGCACTACAGAAAGATTACAGCAAGCAGAGTAATCATCATTCAGAACCATGGACCACAGCTGCTGGTGTTTTTACAGCTTTTTCTCTAGCGTGAAATATGGAGGTTAGGGATTAGCAATATAGCCAACCCCTGAATTCTGAAACATAGAAATGGCTCCTTGTGTGTGTGTATGTGTATATATATATATATAATTCATATTACAGTATGACTAAAAGTATGTGGACAGTTCATCGCCAAACCCTTAGGTGGTTCTTCTCCAAAACAAAGCTGGAAGAACACAATTTGATCAAATGTCTTTTGTGTGCTATTGTGGTAAAATTTCCCCTTCCTAGACTGAAACCTTAACGCCCAAACCTGTTCCAGCGAGACAATGTCTCTGTTCACAAAAAGTAAGCTCCATTAAGACATGGTTTTGCACAGAGCCTTGACCTCAGTCACTTGGATAAACTGGAAACCTCATTGCCCAACACCAAGACTTCTCTATTAATACTCTTGTAGTTAAATGAGATCAAATACATTCTATACATTGCATAAAGCAAGAAGAAGAGCTTACATTGCAGAAGAGCTCTTAGAACAACAATGAATAAACAAAATATGGAAGACATGTTCAGTAAACACATGTGATTTATGATGGCTGTGTGACCAACATACTTTTGGCCATTCTGGCAAATTTAGGACTGTCAAAAATCTGTCCTACCTGTACGTTCATGTATTTAACCAGTCATAGTACCAAGTGCCGTAGCAACAGTACCATGCATAGAATCACGCACAGTACATGCAGGTTAAGAAATTTAATTCATGTTCAAATTAAACATTAAAATGGGAAAGAAACACTATCTTAATGTCTTTAACCATGGCATGATTGTTGGTGGATTTGAGTATTTATACACTGCTAATCTCCTGTAATTTTTAAATGCAATAGCCTTAACAGTATAAAAAAGTTGCAATTCTGCAGGCGGTGTGTTTTCTTGATGGTGAATAATAGAGGAGAATGACATGATTGGTTTAAGCTTAAAGGGTACCTCAGGAATACCTAACGGAATAACCACTCTGTACAACTGTGATGAGTAGAAAAGCATCTCAGAACAAATAGCATGTCATGATGTTCCAAACTTTTCAGCCAAGAACAGGACACTTTTTTATTTATTTATGTTTTTGGTAACACCTATGGTTTTAGATTTAAAAAGAACAGTTTTATTTATGATGTGTGTTCCAATATTTAGATAAAAACAATTATAGACTACTTAATTTATTGAAAGATTTAATATGTGCTTTTAAGATTTGCTAAAAGAAGTTGAAATAAATCCACAAAAACTGATTTACTAAACTGATCTAAAGTAAAACCATCTACAGTATATTTCACATTGCAGATATGCTAGCAGTGCAGTGAAACACCCCATAGAGGGGGGAAGCATGGACACTGTACATCCACAAATGCAAAAGTGGCCCCTGAGTGACAAATAGCTGATTACTTTATAACAAATAAATAAGTTCACTGTTCAGAGCTATTTCTTTCTTTCTGTCTGATACTGCATATTTTATGTGCAATTCTACTTAGGCATAACTTCAAATAAGTACACAATGCATGTTTTATTTGTTTACCATATAATGTGAAAATGCCGAGCTTCATGATTAAGACTTTCCTAAACTAAAATGTAAATCTGCTGATACTGTAACAACTCAAAACAACAACAACAAAAAAAGCAGAATAAACTTCTTCCATCAATGTATGTAAACGTGAAATGAGCAGAACTGGACTTGTTTCGTGTTTTTAAAGGCGTGAGGCAGTGTGAAGTCAGTGGGTGGGTATGTCTGCTTTGCGGTTACAGAGGGTGTGGTAGCCCTCCTCAGGCAGGGCGTACATGGACAAAGCCTGCTTAAACTCTCTCAGCGGACAGTAGACATCACTGCATCCGGGGATCTTCTGGTCCTTCGAGGTACAAAAGAGCAGATATAGATTTATAAGTAATGCGTTAGATCATTGAATGCCCACAAAATGTGTCAAGGGTCTCACCTGACCAACGTAGGATACTTTGACATAGTGCTGCTTGTTGTGTTGGTGTTGATACAGCTCGAGTGTGAGGTCGGCAGCATACGGAGGCCATCTCATATCGAACACACCCAGTGCCATCAAGCACGGCATTAACGTTGTGTCGTGCACCGAGTACAGAAACAGCTTCCTTGTTTCACAAACACAGACACGCGTTTTCATAAAAAAAAATTAAGTGGCTCACAGAATGTTTATGAGCAAGCAGACCAAGGAATAGGATTCCGCAGTCTGTCAACATTATCTTAGAGTACGGGTCATTAAAATCTGCTAGACTAGGACACTGGGTTATCTGTTAGCATTATAAAGAAACACCTTAAAAATGCTAACAGATAACCCAGTGTCAGTCAGTTTTATGTATGTTTGTTCTCTCTATCTTATAAAGAAGTGTAGTTTATTAAGTCCAAGGGGCGTTCAAATCAATCCAGGACTCATGCTGAACTTGAATGAAGGCGTGAGCATGAAGAGGTGATGAGATTCTAAGTCACTAGACTAGGACATTTGTAAAACATTTGAATGGTGCGAACGTTTTAAAGAAGGCCGTATGTTTAATACCAGCTGAGGTGGCTCAGAGCCCACTGCATTTGTTCTCATGAACATTCAGCGAATGGAACGCCTAAAAATCACTTGTCGTCAATTTGCGGAAGAGATGTATCTGTCTGTGGAACTGTACACAAAGTCATTTATGAAAACCACTTGCACATTACAGGAGTTACTGCCACATCCCCCGTACAGTCCCGACCTTGCTCCAAGCCAATTCCAGATAAAACTGTTTACTTTGATGGTAACCAAGCACTAGTGAAAAGTGCATTAGTGTAGAGAAATAAAGGGAGTTTCTTTTTTCCTCTTATAACAGTCTTCTGTTATTCATCACAATCAAAAGTCATGGTTTGACTTGAACAACCCTTATGAAATACAAATAGCAACGTCCCCCTGTCTCTCGTTTAGGTGCCAGATTATTGTTCGTGTGAACGTAACTACTTCCTATAAATCCTACAATGCATTGGCTTTGAAGTCTTCAGGAGAAATTTAAAACACTGACCTGTCTGAATTAGTGGCATTACCCTGAACTTTGGTCTCCATGTTTGTGAGCAGAGTATGAAGAACAGGACCCACACACAGCTGAAGATTCTCCCTGAATACAAACAAACCCACACAATTATAATCCACAATGTTTTAATTTGATCAATTTGTAGCTCCCCAGTAACTCCTGCTATTTAGGAGCAATGTCTTACAGTGTACAGTAGGTACGGAAAGTATTCAGACCAACTTAATGTTTTCACTCTTTATTATATTGCAGCCATTTGCTAAAATCATTTAAGTTCTTTTTTCCCCCTCATTAATGAACACACAGCACGCCATACTGACAGAGAAACACAGAATTGTTGACAATTTTGCAGATTTTTTAAAAAAGAAAAACTGAAATATCACATGGTCCTAAGTATTCAGACCCTTTGCTCAGTATTTAGCAGAAGCACCCTTTTGATCTAATACAGTAATTTTGGGAAAGTTTTTCACACCTGGATTTGGGGATCCTCTGCCATTCCTCCTTGCAGATCCTCTCCAGTTCTGTCAGGTTGGATGGTAAACGTTGGTGGACAGCCATTTTCAGGTCTCTCCAGAGATGCTCAATTGGGTTTAAGTCAGGGCTCTAGCTGGGCCATTTAAGAACAGTCACGGAGTTGTTGTGAAGCCACTCCTTCGTTATTTTAGCTGTGTGCTTAGGGTCATTGTCTTGTTGGAAGGTGAACCTTCGGCCCAGTCCGAGGTCCTGAGCACTCTGGAGAAGGTTTTCGTCCAGGATATCCCTGTACTTGGCCGCATTCATCTTTCCCTTGATTGCAACCAGTCGTCCTGTCCCTGCAGCTGAAAAACACCCCCACAGCATGATGCTGCCACCACCATGCTTGACTGTTGGGACTGTATTGGACAGGTGATGATCAGTGGCTGGTTTTCTCCACACATACCGCTTAGAATTAAGGCCAAAAAGTTCTATCTTGGTCTCATCAGACCAGAGAATCTTATTTCTCACCATCTTGGAGTCCTCCATGCGGGCTTTCATGTACAGTATTTTGCATTGAGGAGAGGCTTCTGTCGGGCCACTCTGCCATAAAGCCCCGACTGGTGGAGGGCTGCAGTGATGGTTGACTTTCTACAACTTTCTCCCATCTCCCGACTGCATCTCTGGAGCTCAGCCACAGTGATCTTTGGGTTCTTCTTTACCCATCTCACCAACGCTCTTCTCCCCTGATAGCTCGGATTTGACCGGAGGGCCAGCTATAGGAAGGGTTTTGATCGTCCCGAACATCTTCCATTTAAGGATTATGGAGGCCACTATGCTCTTAGGAACCTTACATGCAGAAAAATTTTTTGTAACCTTAGCCAGATCTGTGCCTTGCCATAATTCTGTCTCTGAGCTCTTCAGACAGTTCCTTTGACCTCATGATTCTCATTTGCTCTGACATGCACTGTAAGCTCTTATATATACAGGTGTGTGGCTTTTCTAATCAAGTCCAATCAGTTTAATCAAACACAGCTGGACTCAAATGAAGGTGTAGAACAATCTCAAAGAATGATCAGAAGTAATGTACAATGGAGCGTCACAGCAAAGGGTCTGAATACTTAGGACCATGTGATATTTCAGTTTTTATTTATTTTACATGATGCTGGAAACATTCCACAAAATTCAAATGCAATTTCATGTTAATAACCTAATAACCAGTGTAAGTGTCTATCCAATGACGAAAACTTCAAAACACTTTTATAAGTCGCTCTGGATAAGAGCGTCTGCCAGATGCCTAAATGTAAATGTAGAATGGTAATCCCAAATTCCCACCATGTTTCAAAGGTGTTCTGTCAGATTCAAATCCAGTAACTCATTGCCATGTTCATTAAACCAGGTCAAGAAATATCCTTCAATAATTAAAAAAATATGGTCATACAACAGACCTAAATTTAAGAGGTTAACATAAACTCACTGGC
Source organism: Clarias macrocephalus (assembly GCA_011419295.1). NCBI lineage: Eukaryota > Metazoa > Chordata > Actinopteri > Siluriformes > Clariidae > Clarias > Clarias macrocephalus. The sequence goes on along the minus strand of JAAGKR010000873.1, from coordinate 57,768 downwards.
CATTTTATGATCACAAACACTAGACTAATACTGGATCTGGCCTCCTTTTGCTTTTAAAACACCATGGATTCCACAAGATGATGGCAACATATTTGAGGAGCCTGAGCCCACTGCAGCCTCAGCTTTCTGTTCTTGCGTGACAGAAGTGGAACATGATGTGGCCTTCTGCTGCTGCCTCAAAGTTGGACACACTGTGCATTCCAAAATACTTTTCTGCTCACCACATTTGTACAGAATGATTTGAGTTACTGTAGCCTGTAACTGAGTGAGTCTGGCCTCTCTGTTGACCTCACTCATCAACAAAACATTTCCATCTTCAAACTGCCACTCTCTGGATGTTTTTCTCTTTAAAGTACCATTCTGAGTAAATTCTAAAGACTGTTGTGTATGAAAATCTCAGGCGATCAGCAGCTATAGAAATACTCAAAGTAGCTTGACTGGCACCAACAATCAAGCCACAATTAAAATCATAAGATCACATATTTTCCCCCCATTCTTATTGTGGGTGTGAACATTACCAGAAGCTGCTGGCTCATATCGACATGATTTTATGCACTGCAATGCTGACTAAGTGCCTGATTTAACAATTGCATGAATAAGGATATGGACATGCTGGTGCTCCTAAAAAGGGGTCAGTGAGTGATTTCAATCACCTTTAAGGGAGGGGAAATTTTTTTGTAATACAAAATAACATTGACTCCTGAAACCCTGTAGTGTACAGTATACAGGTAGAAAACAAAGAGACAAATTCAATCTATGGTCAGAGTTCTACTTTTACAGTGTTAAATCTGCCACATGCTTACAGTAAGTTGCTTAGCTGAAAGATGCCCTGTAGACTATCTCACCTGTTACTTGGCTCATAGATGTGCCAGATCATATCCACAGCTCTCTGCTCTACTGTAGATTTCCAGCTATGGAGCGCTGCAGGAGATGGCAGCCTGTGAGTCTAAAAGGAGAAATAAAATGAAAGCTCCTGGCCCTCATGCTGATAAGCTGCGGCAAAACTAATAATTATTGGATTTATGACATGTACATATAGACTAAGTGTTGATCAGAGTTGTGTATGTATACATATTAGCACTAAATATAAACAACAAAATGAAACTACTATAATCTTTTGAACACACAGCATCTACCAGGGATACTATCATATGATATGGTCATGTATGTGACTCCCATAGACAATTCTTAGATACTATATGTACTGTAACATATTGCTCCAACCTCTCTGGCCACCATGTCATCCCTAATGAGGATGAAGTCGACACGCTGCTGAGGCTTGACACCCAACACGCTCTGAATTCTCTGGAGATCAGAAGCAATGTCGGGCAACGTGGAGGATTCTGCCCAGCGAGAACTGCAGACCAGAGAACACCACAAGTAATCTCATCATTAAAAAATTTTGCTTACTGCAGGTTATTTAAGAGAGTAATGGAAGTTCATTTTGGTTGCAGACTTAATTTGAGACGCCTACACTATTCTGAGCTCAGAGCCATTTAAAGTAAGCTGAGGCACAGAATGGGATACAAAACTATTTAATGAAACCATTGTGTTCGTGGATGAACACCTAGCAATGTGTGTGTTGCTGTATGTAGCAAGGTTTAATGTGTTTGTGTTGTGAACAAAGTTGATGTGTTAGTGTCAATGTCACACAACAGTTTTGTATGTGCTGGATGGATGACAAATTGGCTCATGGATTTGGACAGTATTGATTTCTCAAACTGGTGACTTAAAGATAATTACAGAGCTCTGACCAGGTTATGTGGGATGTTTGTTTCCCCACATGCCAACGTAATCATATGACATTAAGATTAATGCAAATATTAAGTAAGGCTCCGTATCAGCGGTCAGTATAATTTAATCAGCCAGTTGGAATGCTCTATTGTGATTGACTTTCTTTTTCCTTCTAATCTGCTCACAGTGATGTCATCATGGTGATGTGATGCACCGCAAACTTTAAAAAAAAAAAAAGTAATTTCTAAAAAAAAAAAAATAGTAATAATATTACAAAAGTTAACCGTTCCCGAATAACAACTGTAATAATCGTCCACAAGCATTCAGCGATTATCGTAACAGTAATACAGGTTCTACGTCTTATCTCACCCACTAAGAAGCCTGAGAAGTTTGCATCCGTGATAGTTTGGGTAGAAGATCTCTTTCTCTGCTTCTTCTGTGAAGATAGGGACAGTTTCTAAAAAATAATAATAATAAAAAAAAAGAATGGTGGAAGGTTATAATACATGCTCTGATTTATCCTCAACACATCTACACACACTCACTCAGATGGTGAATTTGTCTTTACCTGTCTGCTGCTGCTGGAACAACCCTGCTACCAGACACCGGGCTGATTCGATGGTACGGACGATGTTTGTTGAACGAATGCTGTAGATGAACAGACTCGAGCTCAAAACTCATATCAGCAGTGAGTGTTGATCATACAGAATGGTTATGTGCCGGTGGAAGGGAATTGAAAACTAACTCACTAAACTTCTTTATTGTTGAAGCAGGGACTTAGGAAGGACGTGTCCTGAATGTACCTCTTCCTCAGCCTTAGTCCTAGATCATAGAGTTGTTGCATGCCCACCGTGGTTAGCTGACCTGGGTATGTGCCACCCTAGGGGACAGGGACTCTGAGGTGAATGTCATGGACTGGCTACATGGCATGAATAATGCACATAAAACTCTCAGTCAGTGTATACGGAGTAGTTAAGAGAATAAATAAAGAGATATAAAGAGTACTTCAGTAGTTAAGGATAAAAACAGAGAGCAAACAGAGAGCTTTTTTTCTCACCTTTTTTGTTTCATATTTACTAAATGATAGGTTTACAACTTTAATGTCAGCTTTTCTACTCTCAAACCAAAAACATCCTCTTTTAATGCATGCATCATAATAATAATGAAAAAAAAAAAAAACAGTGCCCAAGTGGCAGAAGAGGAACCCAAACCTAGGTGGTTTTAAGGTTAAATCTTGCTTCTTGATCTGCTGACCAAGGCATATATAAAGCAAAATGCTTTCTTTGTCTTTATGTGTGAATCATGAATATGATAATCAACAATCATTTATGCCAGCTGCCTAATCCAACACCTCAACCCGTCTCACATCCACGCAACATGTACTGTACACATGAACTGACCGCCAGTGGTCTGGTCCTGTAGCTGTCCTCCACAGGAGAAGGTGGTCTCGGGCCTCCCTTTAAGTCTTTAACGACATAATCCATCTTGGTGTGATCTGGAACCTCCAGAAGGTCAGGAACCCAGTGCGCCTGAAAAGACCGACAAGCCATTATACTGTAATGCATTAATGCCCAGCAATTCAGTAAGAATCCCTTTATTTATTTATTTTCTTGTTTGTTTATTACAGTGAACCTCACCTCCAGAACATCTGGTATAGACTTTAGTGGTGTTCTTGCCCCATGTCTAAACAATACCTGAACTAGTTTTAGCTCATATGGAGATGAGGATTGGTCAGAATTAAGATGAGTAGCCTGTACAGGCTCAGTGGTTTTCTGTTGGGCCCAGAAGACTGCAGAGCCGAGAACCACTGTCGTCATAGCACCCACGCGGGCCAACATGATGGCGTACCTGGAGAGTTGTGGGAAGGAGAGAGGAAGGGGGAGAGAGGCACAGAAAGAGAGAGAGAGAGAGAGAGAGAGTATCTATTATTCTGTCATTTTTAAATTTAATGAGATGTACTATCAATATAGAGATGATCGATTATAACCACAGAAATATGAACAGCATATTGATGGACACTTTTACTCTGTCAGAAATGAAAATTAGCTATCAAAGCTTTGATCACATTGACATCAGACAAGTCATCACCAGACACTCAAATTGTTTCAAATAAATTTCAGTTCCAGGAGATTTTTTTGAAAGAAGAGAAAAGGGACCAGACAGCAAATAGATCCAACTTGTGGGTAATAATCCATACACATCTTATACAACCTCACTGCCTTTATATGTCATTTCCAGCATTACGGACCATTTTGTTGTGCTGTAGATCAATAGTAATTTTTGAAAAACTTATATTAATAAAAAATAATGTGAGTGCATTCTGAGAGCAAAACATGAATATTAGTATAACCTGATAATTAGATAATTTAACCTCTCAAATGTAGCTAAAAGACTAGACTAATTGCCTTTAAGTTTGCCTTGCTGGAGCTGGTGCTGGAAAGGAGGACCTGAACCAAAAATGCTGTCCATCATGTCCAATACCAATCACCCACTGTATGAAGCTTTTGCCAAGCAGAAGAGCATGTTCAGAGCTGCTCTTATGACAGACTCCGGAAGTCCTTTGTTCCCAGGGCCATACGCCGCTTTAACACCTTTTTACTGTACCAGCGGATGTGATTGGGATTCTTGATCAGATGGTCCCTCCACCACTACTCATCCTTTAGCTGTACGTGTAGCTCTCCTTCATAAGAGAATCTCTGTTCACAGTCATATTTATCTACTCATCATCATGTACCCTAGTCTGTATTGACTTCCATTACCTCAGTCTTGCACCACTCACTTTTGCACTGCTGTCACTTTTAATTGCTATAATTCAGTTGCATATCTGAAATTGCATTAGTCAGCCTACTAAATATTCATCCTCATTCACCTATATTTGCACATATTAAATTTCATTCTTTATATATTCTGTTTTCTCTTAGTCATTTTGTGTGGATAATTTCTGTTGAAATTGATTGGTATTAACAGCCCCAAAGTGTGCCAAGAAAACATTCCCCACACCAATTCACCACCTCAGCCTGAACTGTTGACACTAGGCTAGTTGGGTCCAGAGATACTTCTGACTTTATTCATCAGACCAGGATTAATTTTTTTGGTGAGTCTGTGGCCACTGATGCTGACAGAAGTGGAACCTGAAGTGCTCTTTTCCCATCTGTCTCAAGATTTGATTTGTTGTTCATTCCGACATACTTTTCTGCTCACCACAATTGTACAGATTGGTTATCTGAGTTACTGTAGCCTTTCTGTCAGATTTTCACTCATCAACAAGGCATCTTTATCCTCAGAAGTTTTTTTTTTTTTTTTAATGACAGCATTTATGGAAATTTTGAAATTACAGCATTTGTAGAAACTCAAACGACTCTGTCTGGCAGCAATAATCATGTCACCGTCAAAATCACAGAGAAGTGAACATTACCCAAAGCTGCTGGTCCACATCTAGGTGAATTCATGTTTTGCACTGTTAGGATGGTTGTTGGCTGTTTAGAGACTTGCATGTGTAGGTGGGCAATGGTGAGATACAGAGGCTGACAGACAGGGCGGAATTATTCAAAATCTCAAAAAAGGGCGACAGTAATCCTGCTGCTGCATAAGATTTCTGATGAAACTACACAGATAAGTTGAGTCCCAAACATACAGTTAGACAGGCAAACTGGTTTTAACATTCAATTTACAGAATCAAAAATAATAACAGCACAATATTTAAACATTTACAATTGTTGTTTGTGTTAAGAATGAAACTGATTAAGAAGCTAAACTCTAGACGCAATGCATTTATGGCACTGCTGAAGCATCTGAAGTCTGGCAATGCAAACTACTATCAAGAAAGCTGAGAGACGTCTGACATTAGGGTGGGTTTCCCTGAGGCGGTCAGACACAGTCACCACACACACTACTGTATATTCAGTAGCATTTGCGACTACAGTGAAAATGCACCACAGATTTAAAGCAATGTGAATCTAAGCATCCGCTGTATACAGTAAGTGACTGCAACTGTCATTCTGTCAAGGAATTCAAGGTCATTGTCAAAGTCATGATGGAAATTTCTTGACTGCTTTGAAAACCATGGACCCTTCTTCCTATCCATGCCAAATGCTTCCACATTGTAAAACAACAAAACCATGTTTTCCATCATGCTTTTCCATCAACCCAGTGACTCTTGTGCATCCTACCTTGATGCATCATATACATTTGCAATATGTTTGTTCTCATATCAACGCTTGCATTTACTTTCTGTTCTTTTATTCTTGTTTTATTCATTTCACTGTATTTTTATTCAACTGTGCATGTAAAGATGATACATACATGGATTTATATCCTTATTGTGACTAAAAAGTGACCTTGGAAAACTGATAATTGCTTCTAAATAAAAAAGTGATATGAATGTTATGGTGCAGCTGATAGAGCTACTGCCTCACAACTCCAAGGTCTCTGGATCAACCCTGAGCTCATGTCTATGCAGCATTTCTGTGTTTGTTCTCCCATGTGTGTGAATTGCATGAAAATAGGGCAGGGTTAAGTCACTGAACTACTGATCAGAAAGTCCCAGGTTCAAACCCCACCACCATGAGGTTGCATCTGTTGGACCCTTGAGCAAGGCCGATCTTCAACTGCTCAGATGTATAATAAAATAAAACTGTAAGTCTCTCTGGATAAGGGTGTTGGCAAATGATATAAATGTCGCCTCGCGCCCAGTGTTTCTGGATCTACTGTAACCCAAGGTCAGAATGAAGCAGTTACAAAAAGTGAGCTAATGATTCTTTTGATTATAGAGTCAATTAAAGCAATCGACTCACCAACAAGACTCTTTCGACTCGCAATTGGTTCATCGCCAGTTTTGCCAAATATCGCGTTTTAAACCTTTGACAAACAAAAAAAATAATGTAAAATTTTTGTAATTATTATTATTATTATTATTATTATTATTATTATACTGCTTTTCTAAAACTGACACTTAGTTCTATAGTAAACAACTCCGACTATTGAGAAATTTCATTATATAATGAGTGAATAAATATATATAAGAGAAGCAGGCACACAGAATACTAATAGGTTTTAAGATGAAGAATTATGTGTTACAGCTCTTTTGTTAGGCTGCCTGAATCAGACCAACTCGTTAACAACGATTCATCACTCGGTACAGCACTGTCACAATGGGTTTGCGACACCTGATGTCGCTAAATGATACAAAATCCGGCAGGTTGTTAGCTAACTAGCATTAGACTCTTCATAGTAAAGATTAAAAATATATAACAACAACAAAGCATTGAAGCTACTGTGAAGTTTTTCATTTATCTGTATATCTGTTAGGTAGGGAAGGAGAGAGTTATACAAGTTTACTGATATATTTAATTTAGAGGCTGTCGGGGCTGAGATGAAATATCCCTGCGGTTAGCTGTTAATGACCGCGCACACTACCTGACCCTGGTCAGACAAACACCTTACACATTCGTTTAAACAACGTCTGTTAAACCGATCAGGTTAGTGGTTTTACTCACTAGTTCACTGGTCGTCGGTTAGCTACTAACTACCGTTGCATTCATTCCTGTTGGCAAACTTTCGTTATTTTGAAACCGCAGGAGCCGGCTGATAGAGAGGGGTCTGCTGGGCGTTGTAGTTTTCTTGCGCCATAGTTTTCGCGTGTAATGTTAAAAAAAGACTACAATTCCCAATAAACTGTACATTTAAGCACATCTTTCACCGTGTGCATGTATTACCGTATATATTAATGTATGGGAGCAGAGAAAATACAGGCGCGTGGTTCACCCGTAAATACGTAGCATGCACAAGTGGCCAGGTGATGTGAAATGGGGTGAAGAGGTCCTCCTTTCCTGTTCCCCCGAGTAAAACAGCTGCTTAGGAAAAAGTGACTTCCTGCTCGATTAAAATGTGTGTTTCTACAGGTTTCCCCCCCATAATAATAATAATAATAATAATAATAATAATAATAATAAATAAAATTTAAATACAAAGCATCTAATCTATTTTACAAAAATTAGATTAGATGATAAATACATGATGGACATTTCTTTTATAAACACACACACAGTAGTCTTTTCAGCTCATGACGCAATTCTTTTAATGGATTTGTGGTTGGTTTGACTATGTTCTTTCCCCTATATGTGGCGTCTTTTGGGACATTCTGTACTTGTAAATGTTGCAATAACTGTGGTGATGTTGCAATACTAATTTTGCAAAGCAGTAAGGTGATGCACATACTGTCTTTCATTGTACAATTGTGTACTATCGTGTGCAATGTTTTGCACATTCTCCTCATGTCTGCACTGGTCTATCGAAGCCAGTAGTCTATCAGAATCAGCCCAGAACATTCACTGTGCTAAAATACTAACAGCATCCAATTTTATACATCTAAAACTATATGAGGTCCATTTGGGTATTATTTCTTTTGGCAAACAGTGAAAGGTTCAATATTCTTCGATTCAGTGTATGCACGGATGTTGGGAGGTCCATGGATGCAGACTTAAAGGGTGTTGGGGGGCCTGGAGCCTATCCCAGGAGACTTAGGGCATAAAGCAGGGTACAACATGGACAGGGTGTTAATCCATTGCAGAGCGCACACTCACTACTGGCAATTTGGCAACCAGCCTAATCTGCATGTCTTTGGACTGTGGGAAACGAGAGTACCCGGAGGAAATCCACTAAGCACAGGGAGAACATGCAAACTCCTTGCACACAGACCCAAAGTGGGAATCAAACATAGACCCTGGAGGTGCAAGGCCACAGTGATAAACACAACGCCAATGTGCCACCCTGAGCTGAACAGTTACCTTCAAAAATCACAAATAATTAAAAAAAATTATTGCTTTTTTAAATACATTAAGTAAAACAGGATGCCACCAATTCATACTTTAGAAATAATTTTGTTAAAATACAATAAAAGCAAAACCCACCAAAGCGCATGCCTTAATCAAAATAATTAATTAATAAATGGAAACTTTAAGTTTAAATATATTAAACTGAGGCAAGGCTATTTAAACATTGCAATAGAGAGTGATGGGTTAATGTTTTTTTTTCTAAACTCCCCACATCTTATACTACAGTTACAGCCTAACAATGATCATTTATTAAAGGATGACCAATTATACTTTTCATCCATTTATACAGTAGTTACATCTAATCATGCTTAATATCTAATATACCTAATATACCTAAAAAAAAAGGTTAGTTCCTTTATCAAGAAGGTTTTAACAGCTGTAAACTGTCATTTATTTATTAGCATTTCTGCTGTCTTACTCTATTACTGAATAACTGTAAAGTGCAATGCCCTCACTCCTGAAGACTTTCCCAGCTTTATCTCCGACTCTTACACAGCTCTGACCCTGGAGACTCAGTTCTAAATAAATGCCTCATTAGAAAAACTGTACCAATTCCGTAACAAGTAACAATTACACATGGTTTAATGTTTTATAGTAATACAAGTCTATGTAACTAGTATGAGTGTATTAATATAAACCATTAATGTGCAGTCACACTAAAATGAATCAACACCCTCTCATCAGAAAAACTAAATTAACAGTACTCTGATATAAAGAATTACAAGCAAGAAGAATATAAAGTGAGCAGCATGGTGGCATAGTGGTTAGCCCTGTGACCTCCCTCCTCTAGGGCCGAGGGTTTGATTCCTGCCCTGGGTATGTGTGGAGTTTGCATGTTCTCCCAATGCTTGGTGGGTTTCCTCCCACAGTCCAAGACATGCAGATTAGATTAATGGTTCCCAAATTGCCTGTTGTGTGTGTATGTATGTGTGTGTGTGTCCTGAGATGGATTGGCACCCTGTCCATGGTGTACCTTGTCTCATGACCTAAGTCTCCTGGGACAAGCCCCAGGCCCCTGTGAGCCTGAACAGGATAAGCATTATTGAGAACAGGTGAATAAATTAAGAATGTTGTTACGTGGTGCGCTACCACGAGATGTTTAGATGTTTATAAGAGCCCTAACGCAGGGCTTTGGAGGGGGTCAACGGAATAATAGGAGTTTGTGAGAGTGCTTATGATACGCATGGGAAGACCTTTCCGTTTGGAGATGGTGTGGGATTATTAATTAAGGAACTTAAAAGGAAACCAAAATAAAACTGAAAACACAAAATAAACAGAGCTCTGCCGTCTCCGCGAGAACAGATGGGGCTCTGGAAACTAAAAATACAACTTGTAAGATCCTCTCTGGGCCTATGCCCTTGCCGAGGATTTGTTTGAGAGAAAGGGATTTTTTTTTTTTTTTTTTTTTGTACAAACTTGATGCTTAACCTGAGAGCGCGCTTAAAGGCCAGAGCGCCGCTCTCTCTCTCTCTTTCTCTATCTAATTCAGGCAGAGGCTGGGTCGTTACCTCTGTCACTTGACTTTCTACGCACTTGTCTTTTTTCTTCTTTTCCTTTCTTTGTCTTCTTTGCCCTGATACCTTACCAGTGCTACCTAAATGATCGCACGATTGAGGTGTTGCCTGGCAACCGCGAGTCTATAAATTGCCTGTCCAGAACTCCGAACTTAGTTCTGGCTCCTGGGTTTAAATGACATCATAAATGTGTATTTTAATCTATGGTGTGTGTTTTTGGGCTGCTATGCTAACAAGGCATCTAGATATTTGTAAGCCTAGTTGTAATTGTAGTTCTTCTAATCGTCACCACGTTTAGCTTTCTGTAGAAATAAATTCCCATGACAAAGAATCCAGGTGACAAAATTGATTTATTGCAGATTGAAATCACAGTGAGGTGTGGATATGTGTTTAACGACTAAATCATTTTAAATAGTGTGCCATCTAGAAAGCAAAGTAATGACATTATGTGGATTCATGTACAAGACACCAGTTAACTGCCACTCACACCATGTTTTAAATGAAAAAAAAAAAGAAAGAAGTTGTTTTCTTTTTGAGTGCATTGCAGTAGTGTTCACTGTGGCATGGTCATTCTCACTCGAGGCCTGCATAAGGCTGTTGAAAAGTCTCATTTTATGCACAGATTTACATTTATGCATGAACTATACTGAACATGTTTAAAATCATCTTAAACCCTGGTTTCCGATAATAAACTAAAATGCAGTGAGAAGCTTTAGCTTTCTTCAATTGACCCTTGGATGTCTTTCTTCCAGAAGAATTGAAATCCATTCAACCAATTCGACATACTGATGAATGATGTTATTTCCAGCATTATTATTAGTCACCTGGTCAATCACAGTGAAAGCTTGAGAACAGGTTTTTTTTTTTTATATCTGTCCAGCCTCTTGTGATGCATATGAAGATTGATTCAAATGTGCTTTTTGTACAGTAACTTCATGGATATTGCACAAGTCTGATCTAAAATGTTCTATGCACATACGATTAATAATTATTTGATTGTATTGCTCAGATAAGGCACAAGTATTCTTAAGAGTGGAAGAAGCAAAAAACTGATTTGGTCTGAGTTGCTCACTGTCTGCATGACACCTCCAGAGGTAACGTACCCTTCACCCGAGTTAGGCAAATGTCACGCCCTTAAAAAGTTTGTCTCTGGCATTCACAGTAACACAACACTGCATTGCCCTATATAAGTACTTGACCCTCATACACAAGGGATCGAGGTCCTTTTTCACAGTTTCGACCTGATTAAAGTGTCGTTTTGGATTATTGTGATGGAGCTCTTTGGTTTATAAATTCACAGACTGATTGACTTATGTGCAATATAAAGCAGAGCTTCTGGCTTAGTGATCGGAATGACAATGATGCAGTTATTCTCTCGGTTTACGTTTTCACAGGAAGTGATGTATTCTGGGGATTAAAAAAAAAATCTCATCAGTTGTATTTTAAAATGATTTTCCTTTCATTCATATTCTCAGTGTTCTTTCATCCAGGTGCAAATTACAAATACATTCATCCTACAGTTTCCACAAACCCTCTTTAACTTAAATTACTCTGTCATATTCCCACTTCTAATACTATACAGCAGTTTCAGTGAAACCAAATAAGGTGCTCTGATACAGATTCGTTCTCCTTCATGATCTCTATCTTTCTTATGATTGTCTTCTCCTAACGGCCTTTTAAGGCGCTCCTATGTAAAGAACTGTTTTTAAATCTCAAGTCATTGCTAGTACTAAAAAACTTTCAGGCACATACACTTTAAAAACATGACGGCTTATTTTGTCAACTTTTTGGCTCAGGTTTATCAGGGGTTGATAATGGGTAGATTTGAGGAGCTGTAAGAGATCAGGTGCTGGGCATCTTTGCCGTGGACTGTCCTTCAGTGCCTTAGTAGTTCGATAGTTTAACTTGTACGATTTTCTTTCTATGTAACTTCATTTCGAATTTAGTTGGAGATGGTAAAATGAGTAGTTGCATACTTAGTTATAAATATAATTTGATGTTCATCATCCAGGATTTCGTAATACCTATGGATATGGTGTAATAGGTTTCATTTACACCAACTAGTGACTCAGAAATCAACGTTTATGAATCAAATCAAGGACTCAGCGATGATTATTTTTACCCCAATTCCTAACCACAATGAATAGCTGAGCCAACACCCTTACCTCATCCAGCATTGAGTTTCTAAATTTACCCAAGTTATTTCTTTTCTTTACTGAATCAATTTTAGAATGTACACAAACATACACTATATAGCCAAAAGTATGTGGGCATTTGGCATTCTAATGTTATATCATACAAAGGCATTTTGGGAAAGGCCCACATATGGATGTGATGATCAGGTCTCCACATACTTTTGGCCAATTAGTTTACATATTACACCTATACATTGTATATAACATATATCATTCGCCAATATACCCTGGGATCTGGCCACACTTTGATCACACTGCTAAGTCAGGTCGTGTTTTGCTGCTACTTGAGCCACTGTTCTTACTAAAGCGGCATTTGTCTCTGACGAAGCTGCCATTGGATGTTGGTGTAGATGGAGCACTGGGTAATACTTCTGCAGGGCCACAAGCCACAATGGCTTGTTGGGGGTCATAGCTCATTCTCAGAAAATCCTCCCCTGCCTCCAGGTCATCATGGCTGCGTTGACATTGCCTCTCAGTGGCAAGGTTGACTGAGTTCTGCTGATGTGCCAAGTGGTTGTTGAAGGGTTGGTAGCCTGAGTGGATGGAATGAACATGGTGATGGACATGATCAGGTGAGGATGGTCCTCCTCCTGATGCTAAGCACTGGTTAAAATCTGGAGGTGGGGTGCAGTTCTTGGGCGGGTGAGACTGGGAGCTGTGTAGAAAGTTAGAAGTCATGGCTGCCGAAACCGCTTTGCCATTTTTGTTGTTGGTTTCGCTGTCGCTGTTGATTGCACGGCTCTCGACATACTTATAGAAGCACCTCTTGCACCCCTTCCAAGCGAGATGATAGAGCTCCAAAATACTGAGGAATATGGACACAGCTGCCACCACCAGCATGAACACAATGAAGACGTTTTTCTCTGTAGGCCGTGACATGTAACAGTTGACTGGGTTAGGACATGGTAATGTACTGCAGTGGTACAATGCTTTTAAAAAGATTCCATACATCATATACTGGAACATGATGAAAGTTACTTCCATGACCAAGCGGATCAGGATGCTCAAAACATAAGTCTTCAGCAGTGCACCTTTTAGCCGAATCTTGGCCGGTGTTTCAGAAGCCTCCTTTTGCTCCAGGTACTCCTTTACGCCTCTTTCTTGTTCCCCTCCTCCCTCATCTTTCTCACGCTCCTCCTGCTGTTGCCGTCTGCGTTTCTCCTCCATACGCACAGTGTGCATGGCGTGGCCCATGTATATGAGCGAGGGCGTGGAGACGAAGACGATCTGCAGCACCCAGTAGCGGATGTGGGCGATGGGGAAGGCGCTGTCATAGCAAACATTGGTGCAACCAGGCTGCTGTGTGTCACACATGAAGTCGGACTGCTCGTCACCCCAAGACGACTCGGCTGCTGTACCTAAGACCAGGATGCGGAAGATGAAAAGGATGGTGAGCCACACCTTCCCCACTGAGGTGGAGTGCTCCTGCACCTCCTCAAGGAAGTTACCAAGGAGACTCCAGTCCCCCATTGTTCCTCACTGTCTATACCTCTGCTTCCTCTGACTGCGATTGGGGAAAAAAAACAAGAAAAGAAAAATGTAGCTCTGGTTAGGACCTTTACATTTCATTTACATTATGGAAAAAGAGAAACATTATTAGTGATAGAGCTGATCTGGCTTGTGTTTTTTGTTACATTTTTCTGTTACTATATTTAATACATTCTGTAGGTGGCACTACTACTCCATGGCTCCGCCATTTATCTTTGGATTCTGTACACTGTCAGACAAAAAATATATTCCATAGATCCTTCTTTTTTGTGTTTTCTGAGGTTCAGATGGACAAAATAGACACTTAAATTGACTTAAATTCGTTTATACATATATCATAAATTTAATTAATAAGCATAAATCTAATCAGCATGGCTAATAAACCATGTCTGGTTTATTATTTATTATAGTCCTAGTCGACTTGGCCTCGTCTTAACATTCCCAGACCTTTTGCATTAGCTTCTTAATTCCCAACAGCATTTGTAGAAATTCACCTGGCTCCATCTGTCAGACCCCGTGGACCATGCCGTAGAGACATTGTGCATGTATGGTAAGTGTGCCAGTAAGAGAGCTGACAGGCCACAGTAATGGCCAGAGTGGGATGAAAGTTTCTAATCCTGGCATGCCTCTCCCTAGTTTCATGGTCAGCTAGAGTGGGAAGCTGACTTCTGTGGCCTTGGCAGAAGCGGGCAGAGTAGGATGATGCCAGGGGCATGGGAATTGCCCCTGTGTATAACTGATCCAAACCCCGTTGAGGATGACCCTTTTAGACAGCAGTGCAGCTGTTCCTGTACCAGATGACCTTTTGTATTTTTGTTTGCAGTATGTGTATTTATAAGAGTGAAATGCATTTAGGATAGCAATGACTGTATCTATAATTAGCTGTTTACCACAAAAAAGAATCAAGTGTTCCGCGGTTCAGTGGAAATATTCATGCCATCTGAGTGAGCTTATGAAAACAAAAAAATCTGTCTTTAAATCTTTCTGTCTGTAATGGTTGGGAAACTGTGGGGGGTCTGTTAGGAAAACTATAAGGCTTATAAGTCCTTCAGGTCATTTAAAAATACAGTACATTAAAGAGTCAATATAGTTATTATAGTTAGTAATAAAATGTCAGATAAAAATCCACAAAAAAAAAACAATGTCTAATGCTCTTGGTTGCTGTGTTACTTGTAAGTGTTATTTATAAAAAGTACTGAAAACTACTAAAGAACACTTTTTGAACAAAGATTGCCACTAAGCGAGCAATAATCTTTTTTTTTTTTTTTCTAGTTCTGCCAAGATGACATTTATGGGCCTTTAACTGGTCCAGAGGAGCTGTATCATAGATGAATGTGTATTCCGACTTTAGCTATCTCACCAGCGCTAAAGTACTTGTAAACAAAAGTCTTGAGTCACCACTTATTTCTTCATCTTTTTTGCTTCCAAAGAGCGAGATGTTCTTGTATTTTATGATAGTTCTCCAGGCTTGCTGAGGGACTTTTTGGCTCTCATTTTCAGTCCAGTCCCAGCACCGGACCCGTTTTAGTGGAATGTTTTTTGTGTGTTCAGCCACATACAGTAACAGTGACCTTCAGGCATGAATCACTCAGACATAAAAAAAATGTATGTAAGGCATGAACAAGTGAGAAACAGGTGCAGATGATGACACATGATCAGGCCGGTGATTAGTATACTGGTGATGCTGAGTGCTGAGTGGTGGAATCAGACAAGAGGAGAAATGAGGTTGCTGCATAAGTTGTTAGATAAAAATATTATTATTTAATCATATCTTTAGGCACTTTGCAGTCAGTTGCAATAAAACGTTTGTTCCCATTTCTTTAATTTAATCTCCTTCGTGTATTCACTCACTCATTCTTACTCATTCTCTATACTGCTTATCCTGCATAGGGTTGTGCGAGGCCTGGATCCCAGGGGTGAGATACACCCTAGACGGGGTGCCAATCCATCACAGGGCACATGCACACACCTACTCAATATTTTTGCACTGTACTGGATGTGAAGAAAAATTTCTATACATCCAAAACTAAAAAATTATAAACAATAAACAAAAAGCATTTTCCCTTTCTTCTACTTGTGAGACAAGTTACAATTACAGTGAAAACATTGGCATATACTTTTCTTTTCTTTCTTTCTTTTTTTTTTTTTTTTAAACCAACCTCACTCCTGAAATTACATATGCATTTTCAGTTGCCTTTTAAGATAAAAGGGCAGAGCTGCACGGCTCTGTTTTTCCTTGGGGCAGAGCTCATTTCCTAGCCAGAAAAAATGTTAACTTAATGAAGTAAAAAAAAAGTAAGATCCATTCAATGGCAAATACTGTGCTGGATTGTTTTTCTCTGGTATGTCTGAAATTCTATGATTATTATAGACTTAGAATAACCTTGAACATTTTATTGTCACATTAGGGAATGAAAGTACTCATCCTGTATACTGTATATACAATGCGCATGCACTCATACAGTATGTGCATTTGATCATTTGAGTTTCAATACATGCTTTAAAGTACAAATGTATGTGCATCCTAAACCAAACCTTTTGAGCTAAGTCCAAATATGGAGTCAGCTTTCAGAGGGCCTTTCATACATTTGCACTGTAGTCACATCTTAAAACACATCTGTTTTATTAATATGCTTAACCTGATCAATGCCCAACACAGAGAGGAGCTGTGTAATCTTACAAGTATGTTGTTTGCACTTCCACAAGATTTCTTATCTTGGACCCGATAACAATGAGCTAAGAAGACAGCGAAAGTGTTGCTGATGGTGTTGTTCTAAATCTGACAAATGTTTAGTTGAAATTCACTGTAAGTATTAACATCCCCTGTGTAATAGAAAAGTAATGGGAGGTGAAATTTACCGCATAGATGCATGCAGCTGGCTCTTATAGGCCAATTCTTCAACCTCGATTGAGGTATTGTGGCGATGCCATATAAAACAGTGGGAGGTAAAGAGAAGGCTCTGCAGAACAACGCTATCTGATATATTTCGGAGGCTCGGAGCACCAATTTGTGAGAGAAGGAATTTCCTTAAAACCAGAATTAATGTCCGCTGCTGATGTGCTTAAACACTTTTTAATGGCAGAGGGCCCAGCACTGGAATAATGGCAGATGGCACACTAAAATACACTGAAAGCCACTAAAAGCACCACTTTAAGGGAAGTCAGGTTTAATGATTGAAACGATATGTGAAGAAAAGACCTTTTTAACTGCACAGGGTTTATTCCTCTTCAGCATAGTCTTCTTAACATTAATAAAAGAAACAATGACAAGGGGATTGGAAAAATGACTCTTGTTCATGGTATTTTTTCGTGCAGATGGTGAACATTTTGCAAGCTAAAAATGTTGGATAAGATGGATAACACATATTTTTTAATAAGCCACAATTACTGTATATGGAGATAGTTAATTAATTATTCATAATCGCGCTTACAGTATGACATAACAGTTGATGATATCGCTGCCTACTGAAACATATGGTTCGGAACACCTGTCTCACGTTCACAGTACGACATAAACTAAAGATGAACGCCTGTGACGAGACTACCCGCGCAAACACACAAAGCCACAAACAGAATTTTCTTTTTTATATATAAAAATGATGTCATCTGGGATCATTCTTCTCAGGGGTGAAGTACAGTAGTGCTGAGTTCTTCCTGGTACTGTGTAGAAACAGGGTGAGGAGAATAAACTATAAAGGTGTTGGAAGGTGATTCTGTTAATGAAATTCTCGTAATCTTTTTTTATATATATAAATATACTGTATATAATTCTATTTATTCCACTGTAGAATATCAGCTACATTCCAGGTTGCAGGGTTAAATCCCTAAAAGTATCAAATGAAAAACTATGTAGAATGTAGAATCCCTCATTCCACATCCCAAGTAGTGCCTTTAATCTGAGGTTAAATCGGGATTCGGGATTCAGCCATGTGTTAGAACAGAGTTAGCTTTGCTAACTTTTTGTTAGTTGTAAACAAAGCAGCAAGACGAGTCATGAACCTGTCAGCTCATTGGTGGAAACTTGTGCTCACATTTACTGGCAGTAATGAAACACTGAAGCACAATACGAACCACTCAGATGTAATTCCAACTAACTCAGAAACAATTGCTAATGAGGAAAAGAGGTAAGATAGGTTATCAACACTGCTATGACAGGTTTTGAATGTGGCCTTTGGCTGGCGGCTGCTCTGCTCTGTTTCCGGTGCTGCATACCTCCCCTGTATGATTTAACGGTAGGCAGTTCCGGACCGTACCCGCCTACTGTCTTCCATGATTCTGCTCAAGATAAAAACTTTTCCATTTACCTCAATTACACTGTTCAGCCATGGAATGCTTTATGTGTAAAGTTTGTCTTTCTTTCCTTCTTCCTTTTTTTTTTCTTTCTTTTTTTGAAAACACCAGAGCTGTCTATCACTTTGAAGCTTCCTATTTCAAATCGTAAATAGACTTCGGATAGCAATTTCTGATGCTGGATGATACATATCTATTAATAAAAATGACCAGAAGTTCAGAGCTAAAAACAGTACCAGCAATCTCGAAACCTAAATCACTCTTTTTTCCATTTAAAGCACTCTATGCAAACAAACATTGCCAGGCCCAGAGTTTGCAGGGGGGTAAAGGTATGTTAGAAGTCATTTGTATATAATATAATATAATATAATATAATATAATATAATATAATATAATATAATATAATATAATATAATATAATATAATATAATATAATATAATATAATATAACTCTTTAGGCTGAGATGGTGTGGCTGCGCCTGTGACAGTTTGAATGCTTGAATGCTTCACTTCCTTTACTTAGAAAAAAAAACCAAAAGATACAATATTAGATTTTTATTCATATTAAAGTTTTTTATACTGGAGGTCTCTTTCAATCCCCTCATGTGAAACTGAGTAACTGATTGAGTACCCAGGTGTATCTAACAACAACCTAAAGAGCTCTTAATGCATCCAACTGAATGAACTACAAGGGCGACTATAATGGCACCAGATTCATGTGTGTGTGTGTGTGTGTGTGTGTGTGTGTGTGCGTGCGTGCGTGCGTGCGTGCGTGTGTACTGGTTCTGGCAGTGTTCATTTGGAGTCACTGTGGTGGGAACAGAATGTTAGACACTTAGAAAACAGGATGGAACGGAAATACCCATCTGATTCATTGGCATTACAGCCTCCATCTTCTCCTCTCTTTTTCCCCTCCTGTCTCCCTTTTTCTTTTTTTTACATCTTCCTTTTCTTCTTCTCTTAGGAAGCAATTTCAAACAATATGATTTCCTCCAGACTAGCTCTCACAGGAGTCACAGTGTTAAAGGATAACCAGCACTTTTTCCTTTTTCCCATAATGTGTATATAAGTGAGTGAGTGCGTGAGTGTATGAGTGAGTGAGTGAGAGGGAGAGTGCGAGAGAGAGGTTAATAAGAGGACACAGAGGGTCACTTCATCTAGTAATAGTTTATCATTCCAAGACAATGCGACTGACATTCCACCAGACAGCTGGACCTTATCGACAGACATTTATGAGGTTTCAGAGGCAAGGGTCACCCCATAATATGCTGCTTTTTCAAACCATGAACAATAAGAGGGGCAAGACGCGCACACACACATACACATACACACTGATACAGTAGTTAGACAATGAATACAAAACAGCAAACACGCATTTTTGGACAATGACCTAAAGGGAAGGGAAGATTGTTTACCTCTTCTAATTACACACTTTCACGATCATTTGATAAAATCAGTCTCTGTTTGTAGAATGTAAAACTGAAAAGGAAGACAGATAATCAGGATTGTTTGTGTGGATATTAGATGAAGGCTGAATAGATGTTCCTGTGTTATGATCTTTTTCATCAAAAAGGCATTTTTTCGTGTTTTCTTTCCAACTTATCAGGATATACGGAAGCTGAATTGGAAAAAGAGTGCTTCTAATTATAGCCCATGATAAACATGATAAACAAAGCTAAGCTAGCTAATAAGCTAGCTAATTTCGGTTGAAAAGTGACTATATGGGTGATTGTGCTTTTGCATCTAACTGTAAGTGACACAATAAGACTTAACTTGATGTAAATCATAATAACAGTACGTTGAGCCTTTTATAGATGCACAAACATGCATAGACGTGTAATGGCCTTTATGTGTGTGTAGATGATGCAGGAGGATGCACTGAGTCATGTACCGTACAGTATGTGATGTATAAAGAGGCTGCGCTGGAAACAGTTGTGAAACAGCTGCAAACAATACTTGAAATCATTCTTGTCTTCTTCAGGCCACCATAGAAGAAAGATTTTATCTACTGTATAATATAAATAGCGCTGTATGCTGTATGTGGTTGTAGTCAACTGCGTGATGTTTTAATGCTTGACCATAATATTGAGCCTTAGACTTTTCAGCATTTAAGGATACACAAGGGAAAGAAGGAAAAAAATTCAGAGGAGCAGTCTTGTCCTGACAAGCACACTTATGCAATATTGAATTGCTCAATCTGATTAAAACTATACCTATATGCACTTATAACTGAGTGTTGGTGTAATCTTTGAGCATTCTGTTTTCTCTGTGAATATCTCACTGTCAAGTGATAGTAATAACAAAAATAAACTTAAGAACAGCATACCTCCCTATACCCTCCCCGAGCTACGCGAGCCGCCGGGAACGTTCCGGTAACGCACTGTGAAGGTGCCAGGCTGTGTTGGCATGTTCTGCCTTGCTGGTTTTCCTCAAAGCACTGATGTTGCCATGGGCACGCTGATGCTGAAACCATAAGAGGCTCTGTAGTGTCCACACATGGCCCCTACCTCTACCAGCTAAGGATAAACATTTACATAAGCCCGTTCCCTCAAACCAGAGACCAGAGACGACCAGTGTCGCACCAAGGACTGCCATCACACTTACTTACAATGACGCAGTTTGCATCGTGTCAAGGTGAAGACGTGATTAATCTCGCCTAAGGTTTTGAACTGGACCGGTAACTGGATATCCCACATATATTCTTTAAGCTGTCACATTCCTATAAGTTCTGGCTGAGGAAGATTTCCAACAGCTTGAATTAACAAAGAATGAGTTACGTGAACATTGACAGCTGTAGGAAGGCTCGGAGCTTATTCTATATCCATAAATAACTCTCTGTTACTGGATAACGCACACCGGCGTCAAATCTGTGAGGGAGAGTGTTTCAAACTTAAACCTGCACACGATGATGATGATCCAGGCTGAAAATAAAGACAGCACAGTAATTAATTCTCTGTGTGTGAGTTTTTTTTTTTTTTTTTTTATGTCTAGAGAGGAGGATTAAAAAGCTCATGTGAGGATAAGACAGACCACCTTCACTCCATACAAGTAAAAAAAAAAAAAAATGAAATAACTAAACAGATGTCATTGTTGCTTGTCACATAGATAGCCTGGTAGCTTTCCTCACAGCATTTTAGGCACAAACCATTTCTGCTTGTCAGGTAAGAGAATAATGCGTTACCTTAAAAGGCGGTTGAGCCGTGCTCTCCGCTAACTCTGAACACAGATCTACAGTACAGTCAAAGAGACTCCCTCTGACTTCCACATACTGTACAATCAACATTCACAGTTATTGTTTGTTATCTGACGTTAACATTTCAAATCTTTAAATTCTGTTGTGAAAGTCATGTGATTAAAATGTACGACTTTTGTCCATGAAATCAAGTTACTCTTATCATATGAGCGAATATGTAGAGCTTTGGATGATAAGGTCTTTCATTTTAAAATAGGTGATTTTACATTAGTCTATTGCTTCAACTCCTGAATCATTCCATGATCTTAGCTATAATAAATATATATAAGTATAGAAAAACAAACACTGACGAATCATAATTTGTTCCCCTGGAATATATATTTTGTACAATCTTTTATGTATGATTAAATTGTGCACTTACATCGCATCAACCTTTCTCTGAAAACACTTTAATATATATATATATATATATATATATATATATATTTATATATATATATATATATATTTTATATTGCTTTTTAATCTCAGTCTCCCACGCTGACTGACCATGCCCGAGTCCACCGTGTGTTGCCATTACATCCAATAAAAATAAAAAAAATGAATGGATTAAAGCTACGTAAACTAAGTGGACAGACTGTGAATGTTAGCTCTAGAGAGTGATAGGAAGTGGTTTATGCCCTTTGTACACTAAAAGCAAACTTTAGTAATCCACCGTGTACACTCTCGTGATGGATTGCCATACACAAGAAAAATAGAGAGACAGGAGACGTGTGCCGACTTACTGCCAGTAATGCTCAGCTTTGGATAGAAAGGGTGTTACTGGAAGTGAATATACTAAGCATATAGCATAGAGTAAGCATAACGTTTTCCATGTAACACCTTATAAATGTAACTTTAAAGCGATGTGTGTTATTTATTACAACTTTAGTTTTGGAGGCTTAAGATACATATGTGCTATAAACCACATATTGATTACATGTCTTTATATATTAGGATCATGTCAGTATAATTAAATGATCATTTTCAAAATGTGCCGTAAACAGTGGAGGATATGATGGAAATGGTTAAAATATTTAGCTATGGTACAAAAGTAAAAAGCACGTAATACGCAGTGAAAGTAGATAACTGTACACTTTTTAGCTAATTCCGTTCAGGATCTGATTTTTAAATCATTTAAACATGTTTTTAAACTGATTTTTTTCATAATCTAATTTCAACAAAGTAGAAAGCCCGGAGTTTCACACTGAGAAACACATACGAATTTATATTGCTCTAAAGGATGAGCCTTTAATCTCTGATCTTTATCCAGCCACTCTGACACTTCCCATTTGCACTTTTCTCTCTGAAGCAGCTTAATGTGTGTTCAAGAACCAGCAGGGACCATTTGACATACAAAGCCCCCTAAGTCTATAGAAGAGGATCTCATCATTACCTGTCCCACTGCTGTCTCAATAAAACAGATGAAAGTGTATAAGAGCAGCTCAGCGTTCCTGCTCTTGTTTCCTGACGATGAGAAAGAAAGTCCTTATCCTGCTGCTCCGGGGTACTTGGGGTTCTGGGCTGATGGTGCCTGCTGGGCAGTGGGTACGTCGAACAGTGATGCTCCCTGTGAAGATCTGCAGATATGATGCGTGAGCCTGCGGTGATGATGAGTTGCTCCTGCTGCTCTGAAGATAGTGACACGCTTCTCTAGTGCTGTGGGAATGAGGGCATGAGTGTCGGGGCAAACAGAGAAATACTGGGCCATCTCTGGGAGTGTTTCCTATCACCACCCCACACCACCACCCCCATGAACACACACACACACACACACGCACACGCACACACACACACACACACACACACACACACACACACACACACACACACACACACACACACACACACACACACACACACACACATACACACACACATACAACACCCCCCTCCCCTTTGCCCAGGACATACACAAGCACACACACACACGTCCTCCTCCCTCTTCTCTTCCTCTTTCTCTTGCCCACTCTTCACTTTCTGGCACTGGATTTTGGTGAGAAGAATACCACAGCATAAGAAAAGGAAGTGAGATTGTATTGGAACACAATGGGTGTTTGACTGCTCATGAAGTTTTAGTGCTTCTGGTTCACACTGGTGTACATGTGCCTTAGTGGGATTGCGTATGTGTGCGTGTGAGCTTTAACGTGTACTAACGGTATAACTGTGTAATCTGTTAATGGTTCAATCATTACCTCCTATTATGCCCCTTCGGAAAAACTAGCACACCAACATTATATATATATACAGTATTTTAATATATCACTATATCATCATATTGCATGATTCTCTGATTATTCTCTAAAATAAAAAAATAGCTATTTCCACATGTTTGGAATGTTTAAAGGAGTTCCTGGGAGGCCAGCGTTTTAGACGAAAGCAAGCAGTCTGATCATAGCTCCAGCATACTGAGAAAACTTTCTACATTGATGTTATGCAAACATGCTGGGAGAAGTGCATTAGCATAGCAGGGGATTATATATCGAAATAAAGGTAGTTATTACTCATAACTGTTACTCTGTCCATTTAAAAGTCCTGGTTTGACTTGAACGCCCTTCATAGTTCAACTTAAATGTGAAATGGTTTTAGTAAATCAACTATGACATTTCAGTAAATTCAGAATGGAGTTTCAGTACGTTTTAAGTTATTTAATGATGAAGTGGAGTGTAAAATAGGTCTCACTCATCTACAACCCATCACTTGTTTCTTTTATTCTCCTGTTTCCCTCAGTGGCAGGCAGTTGATATGTGCCAGTCTTCTATAATGGAAATGATTTTGGTTCATTTCCACCTTGCTGGAGGGTGGAAGTATGCATGTTTTTACTAGAGCGAGAGAGAGAGAGAGAGAGAGAGAGAGAGAGATGTGATGTGCATTTAGATTTGTAATGTTAATCTTTTTTGTTTTTATTCCACCTTGCTGTAGGGTGTCTGCTGTATGTGCATATGGGTGTGAGATAGAACCCTTTTGCATTTAAGCCCTCCTTCCTGTAGGGCACTTCTGTGTGTGATTGTGTGGTCATGGTTTTATATCCTGGCCAGAATTCAATGTCCCCACAAGTATAGGTCCATCTCACAGGATCGCCAAGGAAAAGCTTCATCAATTTCATTTAACAAGCTAAAAGAGACCATTTTTATAAAAAAATTTTTTTTAATAAAATATAATTAATTATTATTTTATTTTGTGAAATATGAAAGTGCATGTGTGTGTGTGTGTGTGTGTGTGTGTGTGTGTGTGTGTGTGTGTGTGTGTGTGTGTGTGTGTGTGTGTGTTTCTTGCTTGTTTAATCTTAATTTAGTGCACAGAATACCATACCAGGGGTGCATGTGGAAAGTAGTGGTGACATGTCATCATTATCCTTGCCCACGCAAATATGTCATCTAAAACTCAACAACAGATGGAGAGATGAAGAGGTGAAGAGAAAAGTCATCACTGCTCAGCTTAACCCCTAACAGAAATACCAGTTAAACCACTAACCAATTAAAACATTGTGCATCTCAGTATTTGGCACTATTTACGCTTTTCTCCAAAAAAAATAAAAAAATAAAATAAACCAGTTCCATGAGTAAATGTGTCTAAAACAGCACTGTACATCATGATAAAGAGTTGCTATAAAAGTTTATATAACAAATGTGCAAGTAAATATCCGTATGTGCAATGTAACGCAGTGTAAAGTAAAGTACAGTACATGTGCATTTTTTTTAATGCATGTCCAATTTAAATCAAGCGTAATTTTAAAATTCATGGTTAAAAATCATTTAACTACTCAGTGCCAGTAAACCCTGACAACATGTGGCCCAACCCAGAGCAGTAATGAAAATTTTTAAAAAAAATACATACCAACATATAATGGGTTATAGAAAAGAATTATTTTAGAAGTAAGGTCTTGGGTTTTATTTCTGGCTAAACTTTTGTGTTAGTCTCTTTTATGGCTGCAAGCTGTTCATTTAGCGGAACCCTTTTAGTACACTCATTAATCTCTTTCCCCATGCAGTTGTATTTGTGTATGTGTTCATCTGTGTGCATTTGTGTCTCAGGCCCTAATGTCTCAAGACATGACACAATGCACACAAACAATCAGCGAGGCCAGTGCTTAACTATGCAAACAGATGAGAGCCCGAATTGTAGAAATGTCAAGCCTCCTTTCACTTCACAGTTTTGGCACGTAAATAAACTTGCTAATCCTCCCCTGCCTACTGCACACATTAAGAGAACTAATCACTCACTTAACGATTATAAGCAATTCAAGTCTGCCGTTTTCCTCCTCCTCTATCCTCCATCTATCACAGCCCCCTCATAGACCACCTTTAACGAGAGCTTGGCTTAAACAAAACCACAGAGCTTCAAAATTTCATTACACATACTCTACTGAAACAAATGCATAAACACCAACCAATGCAAAAATCTAACATGGAATACAATATTTACACGATAATAAAAAAGGACCTATTGGACCAAGTAAAAAAAAAAAATAAAAATGTAAGTCCATAATTTGAAAATGTGTGTTTCTGAACACCTCACCATAAATACAGTCATGTTCAAAAGCTAGTACCACCTCTTCTAATTCTATAGTTTTTCTGTAAAAACTTATTAAAATTTATCTAATTAGGCAAATACTGTACAACCAGGCCAAGTGGGAAAGACATAAGCAATTGTCTTGGAGAAAAAATGTTACTGCACATTAACCTGGAAAGGGTTATAAAACCATTTCCAAACAATTTGGAGATCATTGTTCTATAGTGAGTAAGATTACGCATAAGTGGAAAGAATTTAAGACAGTTGCCAATCTTTCCAGGACTGGACGTCCCAGCACATTTCCCCCCAGGTGAGACCATGAAATGCTCAGAAACCCCGAGAGCTACATCTCAAACCCTACAGGCCTTACTGTGCTGTTTTGTTTGGAAGGGTTGCCTCTACTGTATAAAAAGCACATGGACGCAGGACTGAGGTTTGTGCTCCTGGAACAATGTCCTATGGACATATGAGACTGAAGTGGCCTTTAGCCCAGCGCAAAAACCAAACAGCATTTCAGCAGAAACACCTCATACCCACTGTCGAGCGCTGCTACTGTATGAAGGGGTGACCATGAACTCCTCTGTATTCGTCTCAGGGTATTCTGAAGGCAAATGTGAGGCCATCTGTCTGTCTGGACAGCTTGGTTGAAATTGAGTCCTGAAAGAGGACAATAAACGCGAAGCACACAAGTAAATCTACGTCAGAATGTCAGAATTAGTCAAAATAACAGAATCAAGGTTTTGGAATGGCCTAGTCAAAGTCCAGACCTCAACCCAATTGAACTGCTGTGGCAGGACCTTAAAAGAGTTGTGCTCAAGAAACTGAGGTAATATTGGAAAGACGAGTGGGCCAAAATTCCTCCACAAAGACGTGAGCGACTGATAAAGTCATACAGGAAATGATGAACTTCTGGTGGATCTACAAGCTATTGAATCATGGGGGTACTTAGTATTGCTTCATTTTTGTTAAATAATCTGCAGTTGTATTTGGCTCTGAGACCTGTTTTGATCAGATGATTTTTATTATGCTTTATGAGGGGATACATTTAAAGAATTAGTACTATATTTTGAACATGATAAAAGAATCGTCTCGCAACCAAGTCACACAAAATATGATTGTACAGTGGAAACCTCATGTACATCTGCACGTACATTAATGACATTTAGCAACACACACACAAACACACACACAATAAGAATGTATGTGCTTGGATAAGAATGCCACCACCTGCGTGCCAGGACAGAGAAGAGCCTTGATGTATGTCTTCCCTGTACCCTGACAGATAGCGAAAAAACAACAACGACTGAGCAGTGCTAAAGGCCCAGAGGAAGTGAGGAAGTGGGCTGGGATAAATGCTTAAAGGAAGGTGCTTAAACAAAAACTGCTCCATTTTTTTTTTAGTTTGTAGGCAGGTATCAGTGTTTCAAATCTGATGCAGGCAGCTGCTGGAAGCCGGCGGAGACAGAGTAGCAGCAGAGTGGGGGTGAGGGAACTAAGGGAGGTTGATAATCGACCATGACAAGATTCATGAAGAAAGATGAAGGTCTGAAAAAGGAAAGTAGAATACAGATGAAAATCGTCCATATACTGTAGCAGTGCTATGAAAACGTGACATATAGATACACTTATCAACCGTAACATTTAAACCATGAGCCTGATATTGTGGAGCCCTTTTGACACCACAAAAGCAGCTCTGACCCATTAAAACATGGATCCTACAACATCTCTGAAGGCCTTCTGTGGTATCCGGTACCAAGATACAGTATGAACAGAAATACCTTTAAGTCCTGTAAGTTTTTTGGTGGATTGAATTTGTTTGTATAACACATTTCAGAGATACTTAACAGGATTGAGGTCTGGGGAAAAGGCCAAGTCAACACCTTCAACTCATTGTCATGTTGGCCAAACCATTCTTGAACAATTTTGGAGTAGCAGTGTGCATTAAGCGGCTGAATATATCCACTGCCATTAAGGAATAACATTCCCATGAATAATCATGGGAATATTGCCAGCACTAACTTAATTAGCAATTTATGCTACAGGAGCTATTCTGTGAGACCAGATGGGAGAGCCTTCATTCTCTCTGCACATTGATGGGCATTGGTTGCCCATGGCTACAGTAGGTACTACAGTAGGTACTGCATAAATGGAAGATCTAACCATCATCTAGCTCATCTTATAATGATCTGCTTTTGTGGGATGTGATGACATATTACAGTAGTTCCCTAGACCTTATACTGTAGACTGGAGAAGTGAAAAAAATGTGATATTTCCAGTGTTGTTATTAGAATACTTTATTAGAAAGTATATGTTATTTATTTTTGTTAATGCGTCACAGTGCATAATAATAAGTGTTTTTATTTTATGTTTCAGATTTTTGCCTTATTCCACATATTATCAGCATTATTAACAGTGAATGTGTTTTTTCCAGAGCTGTCACAGATGTTTTTTTTTTTTTTTTTTTTTTTACTCAGCATACTAAGTTTCTCATTTGTGGGTTTTCAGCACACTGCAGTGTAATAAAGCACAGACTAATTGGATGTACAGTAAAAACAAAACAAGCACATAATCAGACTGCAGTTAAGAGTGCATCACCACCCATCCACAAAGCAGTAATCAGCAATGTTAAAACATGGGGGAAAGTTAGTATCCTGCTTTTTAAAGAAAAGAGAGGAAATCTAAGGGGGAGATGCTGATTCTCCTGCACTTTAGTGTGTCTGAATTGTTTTTACCGCGCAGACAAACACAGGAAGAGGTAAGCGGGAGACTAAGCGTCAGCCCAAGATAGCCACCTTTGACAAGAAGTTTGTCTGTGTCTCCGTCTTTGTGTGTGTGCTGCAGTGGGGACATTTAAGTCCTAAGGATGCATATCACTTGTCAATAAAAGAAAAATATCGTAGGATGAATAAATGCTAAATCAAAGTGGCTGTTATTTGTTTGCCTATGTTTTGACCTCCTACAGCTTAGTCGTTTGGCACATCTTACTTCATTTTTCGTACCCTCATCATGATGGCTTATACTTTGAACAAGAAAAAAAGTCATAATATACAGTATTTGAGAGAAAGAGATGCCCTCTTAAAGGGTGCCAGTTAAGGTAAAAATATATATTGAAAAAAATTGATGGAAAAATAATGAAATGTGATGGTAAAAAATTATAATCTGCTTTTAAGGCATACTGTATATTAAACAATTCAATTTCATCTACTCACCCACTCATTTTTTATACAGTACCACTCATTATGGGAACCCTGGAGCCTACCCCAGGGAACTCAGGACACTAGGCGTGATACACCCTGAACGGGGTGCCAATTTATCACAGAAATTCTAAGTATATTTCATTCATTTATTATGCCTCTGTTTTTGAAAAGACTGAAGCTGTGTAAAGTATGCATGTCTGTAATGTATTATAGAGCACAGATTCTGCAGAGCATAGATTCCTGCAGTGTAAAACAAATGCCTTCTGGCCCTAATTTTTATTCACAAAGCAGCTATTCCTTTAAAAAGCCTTATGTTGTACTTTACTTTGTCAGTATATTTAATTTTATTAAACAGTTTTGCTCAGTAAATTGTAATGTGCTTCTTTCCATGATTTATGTCCGCTGCCCAGAATACTGGAGTTTGGAGACAGAGATTAAAATCTACTTCAGGTTCTGCTATTTATGGCTATTAAGATTGTTTCTCCTGTGGAAGGTTTATAATTTATTCTGTAAGGTAGTTTACATTAGATCTAGTATTTTAATTTATGGAATGGAATTAATTTAACTTATAACAACTCTTTTATTCCATAAAACTGTTAATTGGAAATGTTGTGTTGTGGTGATTTTATGAGTGGTGTATTTATTCCTACCCATTTTTTCATCGTATTTTATAACAGGTCATTGGATTTACTTTTATACAGTATTCTAAAGGCTTTAATGTCTCATGGGTAGAACAAATGAATGCAGGCCCAGTGACACTTAGACTGATCAGCCATAACATCATAGTCACCAACAAAGTTTCTATGAGAACCAGCATTGACCTTTTAAGCAATTTCAGACACTACAGCTCTTCCATTGGATTGGACTACACAGGCCAGCCTTCGGTCTCCATGTCCTGACCATTGCAGATCAGAAACATGCCACAAAAGGTGCAGTTTTGGAGTTGCTCTGACCCAGTTCTCTAGCCATCACAATTTGGCCCTTGTCAAAGTCACTCCTTGTGTCCTTAAGGACAGGATCCATTTGCTCATTTTTTTTTTGCTTCCAATACAGCAAAAGGTTCACGTGCTGCCTAATATATCCCACTCACTTCCAGGTGCCATTGTAATGAGATATTGTAGGGACTGTGACACGCACAACATCAGACTAAAATTCATAGATATCTCAGTTCTCAGTGGCAGAGGAAGCAGAGTGCAAGATATATAATTTGTGTATGAAAATTGCCAGACATTTAGTCTTTCTGATAACATTGTTCACAGTAGCTGATTTGTGGGTGAGGCTCAACAGTTGACATGGTTATCCAACCCTTTTCCTCTTCTTCATAAAGGTTCTTCTTTCACCCACCTTCCTTCTATCATATATTCTTGATGCTTTATTATGGACGACTAAGTTTGAATTGAGTCATCAGTTCAGAGAATATTATTCCAGGACTTTGGAGTTTGTTAAGTTGCAATTTTGCAAACCACAGTGCTGCCATTATCCCGGCAGGAATTTTTGGTTGTGGTGATGTTAATTTGTCAACATTGGGACAACACTGCTGTTAGGTTGTTTTTAGATGTTGCAATAACTTTGATGAAATGACATCGAAACAATGTTGATTACATGACAATGAGATAACAAATGCTTCTAACACAGTATTGCAAAATAATTTAAAAAAAAAGGCTGAACCATATTCCAGTGCAGTAGTGTGGGAGCTAAGATGCACCTCACTGTAATATATGCGAAAGATATACCGACAGTGGTAACATTACTGTATAAGAGACTAAGAGATATGTCTTATAAGATTCACATACTGTACTGTCTGTGGGAAGCTGTGTCACATGGGTCATCAGACGCAGCTCTTGGGTGTTCTTTATATCGCTGAGCATTAAACAGTCTGCCCTTGAAATTAATTTGCTGGGATACCATCCTGGGAAGACTGGCATATTTCTTGAAAACTTTCTGTTTCAAGATAAAAAATCCTTTTCAATGTAGCATATTGAATTTTCATTTGTTTGGAGATGGTCTTATGACTCTTCCCAGATTGAATAGCAGGAAGGCCTGCTTCTATGGGGTCATGGCTGCTGTACAGCTTGGCATGATATGCTGTAGACATGGACCTGTCTGAGCACTGTAAAACAAAACAAAAAAAAGGCAAGGTCTGCTTGATACATCTTGATAATCACTTTATTATCTTATGTATTTTATAAGTAACACCTGGTTGCTACTTAATCTTATAATGATTGTTGATGTAAGTAGGAGTACAAACCTTTTCCACTTTATGATGATGATGATGATGATGATATATACTTAATAATAACATAAGTTAGTTCTTTGTTTTCACATATTGGTGAGGATCACACTACTGTTAGTAATAGTATACTAGTATACGGTATATATTATATATACTGTATAGATTACATAGGATGATTTCAATTGGTTTGCTTTCTGTTCTGGAGTGTTACCTCGCCCAAGCCCTACCACATTCATAGATTTTGTGTAAAGTGGCACAGTTCTTCATTCCTAATCTCTTGGTGGTAGTGTGTAACTACACCTTTGTATAGCTCTGAACTTATTCAATTACCAACAAAACATTTACTTTATATATGACATCTTATCTTATCAAAACTCTTTCTATTTCTTTTGTTTTTGTTTACAGGCACGCTGGTATTTTTACACTGACATAAGGTCTTTGAGACTACCTCCTGCATCAGTATATACTTTCTCTCTCTATCTCTCTCTGTATGTGTGTGTGTATGTGGTGCCTATATATAGTTTGTAATTTTTGGTTGATTTTGGGTTGTGTGATGTCATGTCAAGGCAGCACAGTAGATGTAAGGAAGTGAACCAGCACTTTCTTGAGAGAACTTTGAAAGCAGTCCTTCCCATGAGCATATCCGTATTCCCGACTCACTTACTCACAGGCTTGATCAGTTGCTGTTTACTGCTGTGGTGTGAACTGGTAATGACTCACTCAATAGAAGCTCAGTTTTTAAACCCACATCCTGTGTGATGCAGGTCATGCTATTGATGCTTTTGTGTCACTGTCTGCCCTAAGAAATGGAAGACTTTTCATATTTCAATATGAGGAAAGGGTGGAAAGGAAAGCTTGTATGTGGTGAGCCTATAAAGCTGACTCTGATCAGATTCCTGCCCTCCAAAAGAATCTGTGTGAATAAGATTACACTCCCGGCTCCAGACACAGGTTCTTTCAGCTCAAGCACTTCTGTGAGACACTCATCTTTTTCCAATATGAGCTTGGAAAGTGCATGAAAAAAAAAAAAACAAGAATCTCAGGATCTATCTATGACTGATAAAAAAAAAACAAAAAAAAACACACACATATATATATATAAACTTTTTCACTTTTAGCTTTTATTATTTGTTCTTATTTCATCACGGGTTACTTATTATTCATTTCCATATCACATATCTAGTGTAATGGTACAGGGGGTCGGATAGCTTAGTGCACAAGGCAGGGGACAGCCTGGATGGAGTGTTAACACATTGCACACACACACACACTCAATCATATACTATGCATCATTTTTCAAACACCATTCAGCTTACAAAGCATGTATTTGGACTGTGGGTAGAAACTCGAGGACCTGAAGGAAACCAACAAGCATGAGCAGAATATGCAGACATCCACATAGACAGACCAGAGATGAAAATCAAACTCTCTATAAATGATATCTATAAGTGATATATAACATCTGTGAATTCCTACAGTGCCTACAGAAAAAGAAAAAAAAAAAGACTGATGTCAATGGCATACAAAGGTCTATGTTGGCGCTTTTTACATTGGGACCCTCAGGGGTCTGTAAGGGGGTAGATGATTTTTAAAGATTAACTTAATGTGTTCCGTTTGATAAAATTTATGTATCACCAATAACCTGTTAAAAATGATTTCTACTTGAATTGTGGGAACTGGGCAAGAAAAAAACTGCTTTCAAAGTATCAGAACTTGGTGTAATTTGTGTCACATCCAAGAACAATGTCATTTATATGACAGTCAAGGCAGGTCAGTACTGAGGGTGGGTCAGTCTGTCTGGAGGCAGCAGGAAGCTGTAGAAGGCCAGGTCTTTCACCATCATCCAAAACTAATATTTTCATTCCACTTATACACAATGCCAAATGGGATGTGTCAGGTTTCACACTGATCAAAACGTGCTCAGTAAAATCTCAATTGGCTGGCTGGCACACAGGTCCAGGGCATGCCTACCTACTCCCTGCCTTTTAAGGATTCAATGCCCTCTGTGGTCAAAGAAACACGTAAGACACATGACTTTAGGTTGGCCAGGCAGTTTGTTCTCAGAGCCTGAAAATGTGTGTGCGTATAAACATCCGACATCTGTGTGCTCAGTGTGAATTGTGCGTGTGTGTGTTGGGAAGTAGATAGAATTCTTTTGTATATTCTGTTAAAATCATTAAACAATCATTGGAAAGGGGCAGAAATTTGGGTTCCCAGAGGAAGTGAGAAACATTTTGGGAGGGGACTGAAAAATGATGTGAGATAAAAAATATAAAAAAAGTAAATAAAAAAAGGTCATTTTACATTGCATTTGGGAAAACTATGTGCAACATTAAGAAATTGAGATTTGTTCCTTTGTGTCCTTCTTCATTCAAACACTATTCACACTCAAAGGACACCTCAGGGGACCTTCAGCTGTCAGGTTGTTTTTGTGTGGCACATAAGCCTGTACACAAAAAAGAAAAAAGACAAGGTTTAATATACAAGTGTTGAATGATTTACTGTATATCTTTTTTCCACATTTATCTATACAGAAACTTCACTATACCATCTAACAGGAGTCATTTTGTCTAAATATCATTTATATACAGTACTGCGTTTTTAATGTACTGTACATGTTGAGCATAAAGGCTTTTGTCTGATTTCAAACATACTGTATATTACACAAACCTATGCTAGATCACAAAGTTTGTGTATTGAAGATTGCTTTTAATCTATTAACTGGTAGATATAATACAGCAACTTTAAGGTTTCTATCTAACATACTGTAGGTTTAAAATATGTTCAGCATGTGTTTCTTTTCTTCTCTTATTATTCCTAATTAATCATTTCTAATCATTACCATCCCTTATTATCTGACTGATATGATCATAGGCTCCCTCATACAGTAGAGGGAGAAATACTACTGATTACAGTTTTAAATCTACAGATCTGTTTAATGTGGATTACTGATGATAGCAGAAGCCAAGTGAGATTTATATGACTTATTATGGCCAATTTATTTTATTTTTTATTTTTTTTTTATCTTAGCTCTTTGATAAGTTCTTAAGGATCTGGCATGAGTCAAAACCTGTGAAGTTCGTACAGGCCTATAAGTTTCACATCTTTGTTCTTTATATTTCAATATGAGTTAAAAGTCTTTTATGACTGTAAAATCTTTACATGTATAATGTTACACTTACAAGAGAGGGACTCCAACATGTCACATTCTTTGATGTTTCAAAGAAAAAAATATGGCCTACATTCAAAACACTTATAATGGCAGGAGAAGGAAGTTTGAGGTGTGGTAATACTTAGTGCAGCTTAGCTTTAAATAAGTGTGTTATGTTTCATTGACAAAACTTGATTTTATGGCCCTGTGCACACTCTCAATATGCCCAACACACTCAAGAATGACATCATACAGTATTTCTTTGTTGCATCCCTCCACTATGGTTATAGCCATTAGCCTCTATAGCAGTGCCCAGATCTTTTTAAGTCATGACTAGGGGTTGATGTTGATCCCACATATATAGTCCCCCCCACCCCCACCCCCCCAAAAAAAAAGTATTGGAACAACTTTCCCCAATTCTTTTATTTTTACACACTAACGTTTTTAGGGGTTGAGCTGGGGTTCGGGGTATATCAGTATAAACATCTTCGCACATGGCACCTTTTCATAGAATTCACCTAGTGATCAAAAAAATGTAACAAACACAACATACACTGCCAACACTACGAGGGGAAAATGGAAGAGGACAAACTAGCAAACACAGTTACACAACATGCAGGAACATGAAAGTCCATGTGCAAGTATGTCAAACTTCAGTGCTGAAGGTTAAAAGAATTTCACAACAAATGCCCAACAGATGCTCATAATTTTTTTTCTGTTACTGTTTACCAATTAATTGATTTACAATTTACATTCTTTAAAATGTTACAGCAGTTTGCCCTAAAAAAAAAAACATATTTAAAGATGGATAAACAACAGGAAATAAATAGATTAATAAGGTAGACCAAAGATTATTAAGACCGTATACTGTACAGTATGTTAAATATGATGTTATGTTATACAAGTTTATCTGTATAAGTGATAAAAGTTCATATATTTAATAAATTTAGCAACGTATCATGGAAGACTCATGAGTTTCTCGAGGATCATTATGTAGGATGGTTTATTTACGGAGCCGAAACACAATCCAAGTTGGAATAGGAGCATGGGTCAAATACACACAGGGGCACATGATTTCCAAATCAGATGTGGTTATAAAGAGCAAACATGGTGCATTGTATTTTTATTTCTGCAGGGCAGAAGAATATATGATAAGGACATAATTCAATAATATTAATTAATTTGAAAGAATATTTTTGCAATGGCACAATTACAATAGTTTTAAGTCTGATGAGATTTTATTTTATTTTTGTATGAACATATTAAAAAAAAAAAAGGTTATGACTTATGAACATGATTTATGAGTCAAGTTGGCAGACAGATTCTCTGTGAAACTATGTTGGAAGAGAGACTATGTAGCTTTAGCAAAAGATTGCACAATGTTAAGACTGAATGGAAAAACCCCCAGTGTTAACACTGTTAATGTAAGTGGACCTATATAAACACTTTACAGTATTAATTCAACAGTATTGATTCAACACAGGGGATTTTCCTGTGTGTGTATATGCAAGCGTTATTGCCTTCAGTTTGAGTTCACTGTCTTCCTACAGTATGCTCGTCTGTGGAAAGTTTCACCGAGGTGCTTCCAATCTGTTTTGCCATTGCTTGTATCTTGACACTTAGTCTTGATATATATCGTGTGGACTCGCAGTTTGTATTTGGAGGGAAAATGAATTGTGTAACTTGGTATAAACTTTCAGCCTGTAATAAAAAACAAACTCTGTGAGTTTATTTTTTCTCCTTTCCTAAAATCCGGGTGCAAAGTGTTTTCCTAAACAGCGATATGTCACAAGTGGTTTAGCCAATTGAGTTTAGATAATGACTAAACAATCCCTTACTTCAAATAAACCCGATGTCTGAAAGGCGGATGCCAGTAGTAGTAACAGACGGAACCGGCCTTGCTGGAGAACAACAAGATGGAGGAAATACTTTACAAAGAATTGTCATAACCACATCAAGCAAACAGGTATGTGTTTACACATGAAATATATATACAGTAAATATAATATGAGGGTTCCATTCAAGGCTATTGTCTCTCCAGTCACTGCTGTGCCAACATAACTTGCGGAAGAGCAAAAACAGAAGCATTTGGATTTCTGCAAACAAAATTTTCATTAATACTTTAAGGAAAGTTAAAGTTTCTCACTCACTCACCATCTATACCGCTTTATCCCGTATTCAGGGTCACAGGGGGGCCTGGAGCCTATCCCAGGAGACTTAGGGCACAGGGCGAGGGACACCCTGGACAGGGAGCCAATCCATCGCAGGGCACAGACACACACACACACACACACACACTCATTCACACACATGGGCAATTTGGGAACACCAATTAGCCTAATCTGCATGTCTTTGGACATGTGGGAGACCAGAGTACCCGGAGGAAACCCACCAAGCACAGGGAGAACATGCAAACTCCATGGACACAGAAACGGGAACCAAACCCGGACCCTGGAGGTGCAAACGACAGTGCTATCCACTACACCACTGTGCCCCCGGTGAAAGTTTCATAAAAAGAAAATCATTACGAGATGACAAAACATGTTTGTTTACATACTGCAAATGGACAAAGTGCATTGAAAAGCAAGGAGATTTGTTTTAAAAATATATGTATTTATATCTTCTAAAAGTTAATTATAATATATTATACAACCAGAGTGCGGGACATTTTTTACTCACGTCCGTGTGCGTGCATGTGTGGTTCGGTCTAATTAATGAAATCACCTGTTTGTGCTCAGTGAGAACTATAATTAAGCCATATCATACTGTATGAGAGGAAGTGCTGTGATGTGGTCATAGACACAAGGGCGTAGATGTGCTTATATTCAACACAACAGCACAAACTGGAGGGTGATATTGCTTTTTACAACAGGTCCCCAGACACCAAATATAATAAGTAGATTATTTTAGTTATCAGTTTGGTTATTTAACCGGTTATTTAGCTCCTCTAACATATATCCTTCCGCGACTCGTGGAACTAGCCGTGACTTGTGGAGCTGGCGGCTGACAGTTTGTCTTTATATTCCCACTTATTCAGCTTTAAAATATCAGCTCTGTTAACTTCCAGGTTCCAGTGTCAGATCCCAAATAGCGTTAAAATGGATAACTAGTGCATCAGGCTGCACAATCACTTGCCTCTCATGCCAATTAGCGCCCTTGATCTGGGAGTGATTTGCAATTCAGTCTTGTGTTAGAAGCTAATTAGCTTTGTCTCCATAAATTAAAAGACACAGATGCAATTCTGAATGTTGTTAGTCCTTTATCTGCTCCTGGCAAGGGGTCGCAATGGCACAGGTTTTACACCGGATGCCCTTCCTGACGCAACCCTCCCATTTAATCCGGACCCGGGCCTTCCTCATGGCAGACAAGAATCGTTCCACTGGGCTAATCAAGGAGACAATGCCTTTTTTAAAGATGACATTATCAACCTTATCAGATGTGTTTTCCTTGCTGAAAGTGTTTCTGTGATTGGTTTTGGCAGGCGGCTGCTTTCTACTCTGTACTGATCTGCTTTCACCCATGGTGCAACTGACAGTTAGTTTAACTGATGGTTATTCAACACCCTGTCACATATAGGTAAACATCTCAATGCTGTCACTTATACAGGATTATGTCCATTATAATATATCGTGGAATGCCATTTGTGCAATCAGATTGCTCGGTCAGAACCAAATGTTATGCAATACATTAATACTTTTGGACACCACTGCATATTTTGAATTGGCAAAAAAAAAAAAAAAAGGACAATAATGAGAAAGAAATATTGTTTAGTGGATTAAGCCATTTATTTTGTAGCATGCATTGTATTCAGGCAGTTGATGCATTTGCTGTACAATTTCTTGTAAACCCTATTTTTTTTCTGCCTAAAAGATTTATTACAGGATTTTTATTTATTTCTTTAGCAGGCTACTATTTGAACGTCTCTCTCTCTTTCTCTCTCGCTCTCTCTGAATATGTTGCTATGTGTGCACTTCCTCTGAAATATCATAAATTTTCCTTTATCACTAGACCATTGACCTCACCTTTAACACCACACTTTCCTGTTGGTGAGTGCTTAGTTTAATCATTACTGTAATTTCCTCTGTTTTTCTTTTTCTTTTGTTTCCCATCACAGACCTTTTGAGACCTTTGCTCTCACATGCAGACATTGCTTAAATAAAATTTACTGGTATAATATGTTTCAACACTTGTTTTCCAGACAGATTTAAAGCTATATTGCTGTTTAATTTTTACAAGACATTGGTTTCTGGCTAGCACATTCTGTACAAGCAGTTCATTAGTGAACTCATACTCCAGTTTATATATATATATGATCCTAGGCTTTGGGCTCTATGAAGTAAGGGGTCCTGTCCCTTTGGGCTCAGATCTGTTGATCCTATTGTCTCCTGCAGTTCCACACATGGTCCAGAGCATAAAGGGAGTCTGGCTTGAAGCTTATACTTGAAAAGCATCCATCACAGTCCATCCATTCACATCTGCTCACTGAGGCGACAAGGACTCATAGTAAGGCGAACAGCGTGAACAGGACATGAGCAGTTCACTTTGTCCCTGCGGCAGGGAGGAGAGACCAACTACGTGACTGACCAACACTCTATCGGAGGCATCACTTTACCAAGGTTTCATTTGGTCCCAGTTTAACGTTAAACCCTTCTGTTTCTGTGTAGTTTTTTGGTCACCAACTTGCTGTGTCCTCCTTATATGATGACAGACCTTTTTTGAATGATACATTTCAACTGTCAAATTGCTCAAGAATTAGATTTAATATATGCTGCATATTTTTAAATAATTTGATCTTTTTATTCTGGTCAGTACCTTAGGTCATAACCTTAACCTTTCTGTATTCCCTTTGCAGATTTCAGAACCCACAATGGGAGACTGGAGCTTCTTAGGTAATATTTTAGAAGAAGTCAATCAACATTCAACTGTTATTGGCCGAATTTGGCTCACTGTGCTCTTCATCTTCCGCATTCTCATTCTGGGCACGGCGGCGGAGTTTGTCTGGGGAGACGAACAGTCCGATTACGTGTGTAACACAAAGCAGCCGGGATGCGAGAATGTATGTTATGATGAGGCATTCCCTATTTCGCATATCCGCCTGTGGGTACTGCAGATCATTTTTGTGTCCACACCTTCATTGGTTTACATCGGTCATGCAGTCCACCATGTCCACATGGAGGAGAAACGCAAAGAGCGTGAAAACATGGAGATTCGTCCTCGGCAAGAAATGAACAGCAAACTGCTTCCTGTAACAGAGGAACATGGAAGCATACGAATGACCAAGGACACTATCACTGACGGGAGTAAAAAGTTTCGTCTTGAAGGTACACTTCTCTGCACTTATGTATGCCACATCATCTTCAAAACTCTATTCGAGGTGGGATTTATAGTGGGGCAGTACTTCTTGTATGGCTTCCACATTCTTCCACTGTATAAATGTAGTCGCTGGCCCTGCCCTAATACGGTGGACTGTTTCGTCTCACGGCCGACTGAGAAAACCATCTTCATCGTCTTTATGCTAGCAGTTGCTTGTATCTCACTCCTCCTGAACTTTCTGGAGATTATTCATCTATGTTTGAAAAAAAATCCATTTGTGGTCTCTCAAAAAGCTCCAACCCAGGTTGAGACCAGTCTCTTGACTGAGAGAAGCTTGCCCTTAATCCTTAGTCCTCCGTTTCATAAGCAAAAAGGCTACAAGCCACTTGAAGAAGATAGAAAGGAAGGAGAGGTTGCACATATCTACCCGCTAGTTGAAGCAAGTGTAGAAGAAGACCAGCTTCCATCTCTACCTCAGGTGGTGGAGCAGAAAAGGACAAATGAGGCGATTGTACCAACAGCGCCCCCTGTGGAAAAACAAGAGATTTATAATGAGACAATTTCAGCCTTTACAGAAGTCAGCAGAATTTTCTTTAAGGAACCCAAAGAGGATGAGATACCTAGAGAAGACGATGAGGTGGACAGTTCCATACTTGTGATTCCTTTGGAAGAGGTACTGAGGAAGCAATCAGATGAAGATTGGATTGTTCCGATTGGTGATGTGGCACAATTGCATGTACAGCAATCTACAGAAGAAATAGTCAGAAAAGACACAGTGATAGATCAACAATTGAATATAGAGAGTGAGTCTGAACATGGAGTATCGGAAACTGTAGAGATTTTAGAAGATGCTAAAGGTGGTTCAAAAAGGTATGAGAGATTTGTAGAAGTACCAGAAAATATTGAGGAGGTTGTAGACATACTAGAAAATACTGAGGAGGTTTTAGAAGTGCAAAAAAATATTGAGGAGGTTTTAGAAGTAGTTGACAATATTGAGGATGTTGTAGACATAGCAGAAGATACTGAAGCAGTTGTAGAAGTACCATTAAATGTTGAAGATGTTTTAGCAGGAGCAGAAAATATTGAGGAGGTTGTCGATGTGTCAAAAGACATTGAGGAGACTGTAGAAGCACCAGGAGATGTTCAAGAGTGTGCAGAAGTTCCAGAAAATATTGAGTATATTATAGAAGCACCAGAAAATGCTGATGAGGTGGTAGAAGTTCCACAAAATATTAAAAAGGTTGTAGAAGTAACAGAAAAGGATGATGTGGTCGTAGAAGTACCAGAAAATGCTGATGAGGGGGTAGAAGTTCCACAAAATATTAAAAAGGTTGTAGAAGTAACAGAAAAGGATGCAGGTATTGTAGAAGTAACAGAAAATGATGATGTGGTCGTAGAAGTACCAGAAAATATTAAGGATGTTGCAGAATTACCAGAAAATATTAATGAAGTCTTAGAATTTCCAGAAAATATTGTGAAGGTTGTAGAAGTACCAGAAAATCATGAACATATTGAAGATGTTCAGGAAAATGTTGCAGGCCATGTGGAATGTTTAGCAGAGTATCCAGTTAGTAAAGAACTGACTGAAACAGGGGGGCTTACAGTGGAAGCTAGAAGCTTCTCTTTAGAAGACGGGGAAGCTGTAGACCCCTTGTGGCAGAAGGAGGAACCTTCAGAAGTGAGTAAATCTGAAGGGGAGGAGACTCTATCTGGGGAAACCAAAATTTCAGATGTATTAGATGGTGCAGAAGAGGCACTCAATTTAGAGGTAATTGCAAAAGGACCTGTAATCGAAAATGTATCTAAAGTGGGGTCAGAAGAGGATATCTTCAGTACACAGAAAGTAGTGGGTTTTGCTGATGCGATGGACCCAGAGAAGTTATTCAGCAAATTGGGCAATCTAGAGGAGGTCAAGAATACTGGAGGAGCCGAAAACAGCCGAGGGAAAACCAGAGATCCTGAAATAGTGGAAAGTTTAGAAATGGAAGTTAGTTTACCAGGGATGCAGACACCTGAAGACATGGGTTCAGTCCCTCTCTTACCTCTAGAGTTAGCAGCAACACAGACAGTGGAAGATACAAGACCGATAAGCCGTCTTAGAAATGCCTGCAGTAGAGCAAGGTCCGATGATCTTACAATATAACTAATATGTTTACATGAGCTAAACCAAGAGATTATGTATTTTATAGTTTTGTTTTGTTCATTAGACATTTCTGATATTCTTGTTCTATGTTTGCTAATTGATAGTGTTTTAGTAGAACCAGAGCTTAGAGCTACTGTAGCATTATTTTTTGTTCTTATTATTTATGTTCCCATTACTACTACTACTACTACTACTACTACTATACTACTAATAATAATAATAGTAAGTAGGAATAAAGTAAAATTGACATTTTTAGCTTTTTTTAAATAACCAAAAAAAATGTGTTATTGAATTGAAGGATTTTAATACATTTACATACTTTCTATGTGAAAAACCTGATTAAAAAATAAATCCAGTTTACAGGTGTGGTACAGACAGGTCATGTGTTGGGCCACTGTGAGCTGGTAGAAAAGCTTTGGAGTGCTTTGATTCTACAAATCTCTGTAGCTCTACCAAAAGAAATTATCAATGTTCCAAAAGAAAATTGCTGTTTTGATGATGCAGAGCTCCGCATGAAATGTCAGTCTAAAATGTCTCATGAGTATTCAGCCGGGTAATGATCTAATGAATGTGAAGTTCATAGTCTATGATTTATATCATTTCCAGACCAATTTGCTCCTTGACACAGCGCTTTGTTGATGAGCACAATGGCCAGATCAAAATGTTTCATCATCAGATAACGGCAATCTGTCAGAAAAAATATTTCATAGCTTTGTAGTGAATCTTCCCTCAAAGGGGACAGTTGGA
The DNA here is from genome assembly GCA_011419295.1 of Clarias macrocephalus. Taxonomy (NCBI): domain Eukaryota; kingdom Metazoa; phylum Chordata; class Actinopteri; order Siluriformes; family Clariidae; genus Clarias; species Clarias macrocephalus. The sequence continues at coordinate 15,186 of JAAGKR010000873.1, read as the reverse complement.
CATGACCCATGTCAAAGTCAGAAGCATCCCAAAGACCCCAGTTCTGCTTTAATTTGTCACCTATCAAATGTGTAAAGATCTGTGCATCACTTTAAATAACTTATATAACATATGCACTGTATATATATATATATATATATATATATATATATATATATATATATATATATATATATAAACATCACTGTTATATCCTCGAAAAGCAGCCAACATGATACATATCTTATAGCTCATTGCTTATTTTCTAACCATTTGTTTCCATAATGAAATATACTCACTCAATTTGTTTTGTTAAGCCAGAAGTCATGCTGTCATTGCATCTATTTAGCAAATCCCCCTTTGTGTTAATAAAAACCGCTGCTGCCAGTTCAGCACTCAGGACTGCAGCTCTGCAGAAATTTTAAACCCTCTTTGATCACTAAAGACACTTATTGTGTACAAAGTAAACACAGTCCTTTGATGTACAGTGCACACAGACAGAATTATTTTCAAGGCAGTACTTGAGCACAATGCCAATCGGAATCCAGTTTGAAAGCAATGCTGCCAGCAAATTAAGGATTAATAACGTGTGGCAAATGAACACTTACTGACTGATTCAATGAACACTTCATAATACAACACCGTTAACTAGGAAATGCTGGTTAGCTAGCTTAGTTAGTTTGTTGCTAATTAACCTGTTTCCTTTGTTTTTACCAATGTTTACCAAAATGCTTTTTTTGTTTACAAAGGTATTTGTTAAATATGAGATGACTGATTATTCCATTACGGTTGATTTTTTTTTTTTTTTTTACTATTTCCTTTATAACAAGTGTCCCAGTTGGATAATTGGGTTATTTCCCCACAAAACACTTGTTTCTGACTCCTGCCTCTATTACCCACTAGAGGGTGCAAGTTTTTGCCATGCAGGAGGCCAGGGTTTATGTCCGCGCATGGGGTTTCAGGGCACCTCTAGTGTTGGTCCCAGGCCCAGATGCACTGGTTTCAAAACTTGGTGTAAAAATCAAATGTGTTGATTGAATGATCAGCCATGAACAAAGGAAAGAGCAACAACATGGGCACTTAACTTAAGTAAAGCTATAAGACTTACAGAAAAATAGGCTTATATGTAACATCCATAACTAAAACATCACTTGATGACCTTAACATTGCCTTTTTTTTTTTTTTGTTACTTGCTTATCTCAAGCACTTAGGATGTGTATGGAACCTCCCTGACATTTTTCTATATATATTTCTCTGGTCTGTGAACATTTTGGTGTAAATATGAAGGTCAAACATTATATGCCTCGCTCACTCAAACTGGCGATTAAAATGTATTTATTCATTCATTTATTTATTTATTTATTGAAAATGTATATTAAAACTTTCACATTTTTTAAATTTCATATACAGTATATATCTATAAATAAAGAGTTTTCCTCTTGTGTTTAATATTTTAACACCACACGGTATATGCTATAATGTGTGTGTATTAAATTTGATTTATGCAGTTTATGCAATTGCTACATCTAGTGCCTTTTGAAACATTAAAGTGGTGTACTTTCTAAGCCTATGCTTAGCTGTAAAGCGGCGAATGCGACTCTATAGAAATAAAAAATAGACATTGCTGTAGGTGTAAAGAAAAAATATACAACCTCATCTCATTCAAATCAGGTCACTCCGCAGGAAACACAGGGAGTCTCGTTTCTAAAGGCATTTTTCATAACCATTTTTTAATCATTACTTCTCTGTCTGAAGAACAACTCAGTGCTTCCCTTATCTAACACATGCTCAGTGTGGAGTGAAAATATCTCGCAGTTTATTTGTAATAACGGTGTAGTTTCAAGAGGCACTTTTCAGAAAAAAGCCCTGTAGATTTTTCTTGGCACATCAACTCACTCAAAATAGCAAAGTATTTTACTTTCCAGGCATGAGGCTGCTTTAACAAGAACACATTTGAAAGTAAGATGATAAATCAGTTGCAGCCACTGCTAATGTACTTATGCAGAAATGATATGGCTTTTGTGTATAGTAGCAGTCCAAAGAGAATATCTTATGCATGCAGCTTTTAAAACAGATACTGGTGGAATTAAAAGAAAATTATACGGAACTAGTCACAAACAGTTAATGTCCGTTTCTATGTTTTGTCCAGAATTCATCTTCAACCAGAACAGTTTTTTTCTTCACACATAAGCAAACTAACTAAAAAAAAAAATCTATTACACAGTCTCATTGCTTATACACCTATTTAGAATGTCATTGTAAACCGAAACTCAGACATGGTTTGACTCCCACCACATACACACACACACACACACCGACACACAGCAAGTGACTGAAGGTCAACACCAAACATCGATCACTGTGCCTGATATTTATTGCTCATGTCGTTGTAATTACTAGTATTTATCCATTCTAATAAATATCTATTATATTAATTACAAAAAAAAAAAAATGTTGTCTTCATGGAAATGGAATGAAACTCTTAGTGGGTCTTTGTTCACACAGAGCATCAATCCAGAGACAGCTTGAGAGTGGGATTCACAGTGTTCAGATCCAGAATCAATTTGGCTTAAAAAACAAAGACATGATGTGTCGGGCACATGATGATGCAACACTGTTAGTCCTAGTATTTTTAGAAAATATAAAGAAATTCAGAATAAAAACAATGAGTTGAGTTTTAATGATTATGTGGCTACAGTTGAAGTTTTTGCCCTGCATCCACTAAATGACTGTGAGAAGTCAGAAGAGCCGAGTGCACATGTTATCTAATTTACAAAAACCACTCAGTCCAGCTGACGGGGAATCATTTTTTTTGCATGTTACTCAGTGCAGAGTTGATGTTATTCACATTCAAAATTACACACACACACACACACGCACGCATGCACACACACTCTCTCTCTCTCTCTCTCTCTCTCTCTCTCTCTCTCTCTCTCTCTCACCCTCACACTTGGTCTTACTTCTTGCCTTTTGTAGTTGGCAAGCAAAAGTCTTTTCAGATACTTAAATTGGTCCACCAGTAAACTAATAACTTTTAATAACATTAATAATCATAATACGTAATTGTTCTTCATGAAAATCTATTGCACAGATTTGACCTACATGCTGTATTTTTCAAGCACTTTATCTGTCCTGAAACAAACTGCAGATAAAAACAACCACAGCGTAAAATGGTTGCAAACACTAAGACATACTTTCACTTTTGATTCGCTTCAATTTAGCTCAGCTCTAGAAGTGCTTTGCCCAAACTGCATGATTATATGAATTGGTTAAGGTTAATCCAAATAACTTTAAGTACAATAAAACAATCAAGTACAATCAAGCACAATAAAAAAGCCAACAGGTCAACCGTCAACAATTATATATATATATTCATGATCTAGGACACATACTTTAATTATAAACTCTCAGCTTAACCTAAAATGTATGTACAGTATTTACCTACTTACAAGGAAATGTACAGTACGTACAATATGAAAACAAAATGAGAAAAGCAAACATTTTTCCCCAAACTGAGCAAAAAGACTACATTTTGATAAATAATAAAAAAAAACTATTTTGCATGATTTCTTTAAGTAACGATGGTATTAAAAAAACATGCCAAAATATTACATAAAATAGTTTTAGTCATGTCAATGTGAATTTTGGAAGATTTTACAAAAAGCTAGAACTCCTAGTTACAAAACTCCTGGATTTGTCACAATGGATAAAACAGCATGCAGTAATTTAAGTATGCAATTAATTATAAATATTATGTTGGTTGAGTTTCAGTAAGAATATAGAATACACTGGCAGAACAAGTATATATTTTTACTTGCACACAAAACCTTTTTAAATCACAAAGTGTATCATGCCTCATGAATCCAGCAAAATCAGTGCAAGTGATAGCAGGAGCTAAAGAAACAAAAAGAGGTGGGTCGATTTTAAACAGTATCCGACAGTTTTATTAAGAATATATGGTCACACAGTATTCTGCTGTAATACAGCTGTTTTACATAACATATAGCCGACATTAAACAATGCATACCTGTAATTCCTGAATGCTGGAGTAACTGCAATGGCAGTAAGAGAATGTAAATGTAAAGTGGGGCAATAACAGGTCAGACTTGTTAGTCCAGCACATCCTACATGCAGGTATGCTTAATCAGATTGAGATCTGCTGGATTTGGAGGACAGGTCAACACCACATGCTTTCTGTGTTGTTCCTCCAGCCTTTCGTAAAATATTTTGCAGTTTGTGTCATAATGACATGCTGTACACATGAATGACAGAGCCCAGGATTTTTCAGCAGAATATTGCCCAGAGCATCACGCTGTCCAGGATGCACTATGGCTTCCTCCCATAGTGCCTCCTGGAGCTATATATTGCCCAGGTAAGTGAAGCAGATGCACCCAGAAATCCATCAAACCACCTTCTTCCAATGCTCCAGTTCTGATGTTTACATGCCCATTGTAGCAGCTTTCAGCAGTGGATAGGGGTCAGCATGGGCACCACATGCAGCACCACACACAAGCTCGCACTGCGGGTCCTGACATCTTCCTATCAGAGCCAGAAATAATCTTGTCAAATCAGAAATTGTGCTACAGGAGCTTTTCTGTGAAACTGGCACAAACAGGCCAGGCTTTGCCTCCCATGCAGAATAATGAGTCTTAGACACCCATGTCACTGGTTACTGGTTGTCCTTCCGTGGACTACTTTTGATAGGTGTTAACCACTGCATTCCAGGAACACCCCTGAAGACCTGCTGTTTTGGAGATGCTCTAACCTACAGTAGATTTTTAGCCATCACAGTGTGGCCCTTGTTAAATATCCCTATGCTGGCTCAATTCTTCTACTTCAAACAGATCAACTGCATTAACTCACTCTTCACTTGCTTCTAATGTATACTATTTCTTGACAGGATCCAAAAGAAGAAGATTATCTACAGGTATATTATTCACCTGTCATTGCTTTAAGGATATTTTTACTTTAGCGACGCTGGATCCCTTCACATAAAATGAATGTGAACACTGGCCAGCAGAGGAGTGGGGAGCAATCGTTCATGTGGATGGTACAAATCAACCATGGCTAAAGTGAAAATGTTATGGCTAAATGGTGTATATGTACTGTGAACAGTAAGGTAATACACAAAAACAACAACAGAACAAAAAAATCTGAATACTTAAATAATCATGGGGAAACTCAAATCAGGGGACATTTTGATTCACAGCACAGTCACATTATAAAACTATGTACAGTTAAAGCTTGGATTGTAAGCATAAATTGTTCCGGGAGCATGCTTGTATATCAAAACACTCATATATCAAAGCAAATTTCCCTCATAAGAAATAATAAAACTCAGATTATTCATTTCACAGCCCAAAAAAACATCCAAAAATAATTTATACGAAATATAAAGTAAAAATAAAACAAATTAACCTGCACTTTACCTTCCTAAGAATCGCGACAGAGCAGTGTTGCCATTAGAGTCTGTGTGAAGTCAAGAGGAAGAGAAAGGAGACACACTCTCTAATGACACTCGCACACACACACACACACACACACACACACACACACACACACACACACACACACACACACACACACACACACACACACACACACACACACACACACTCTTTTTGATAGAGAGAGAGAGAAACAGAATCTTTAACAAGAAGGTTCTCTACAGAACACACACACATGGTCACAGTGTTATAGTCAACAGTACAAATGCACACACACACTGAGACCGAGCATGGGAGGCGTTTACCCACAATTCCGCAGTGCAAGAGAGAGAAGGACTATTGTGATCATGTGACGCTCAGCATCAAAAAGAAAAAGCGCATACGTGCAATATGATACTCGATGATACTTGATACTCGTAAATCAAGACTCACTCATTTAATAAGGCAAAATTTATTTCAATATAACCTTTGGTATACAAAACATAAAACATTTTACCATAAATCATTTACAGTATTTACAAATATATGCATTTTTTTAAGGGCATAAAGTTTTATAAAAATAACAAAGTGCATAAAGTTTTATTTAAAAAATAATAAATCAGTATTTGTGCTTAAGCAAAATTAAGTTTATATAGTAAATAAGACTCAATAAAGTTTTGAAACTACTGATCTCTTTGGATTTTCAAATCACAACAATCTACTCAGAAAAAAAACCCTGAAATTATAGATATAATAGGTAATAGTTAATTATTTAGATACATTTCCAGATGCTGCCTAGAAACGTAAGCATAGAAATGAGTAGATATACAGGTGTTCTTATTAAAGTGGACAGTAAGTATAAATATATACTCTAAAATTATTACATAACAATATGAGTTGGGTCATTTTCTGAGCATTATACTGTGCAGCCTTTTTTCATTTTAATAAAACGATCAGAAACAAAACAAAAATTTTTGTTATGAGCAAACACAGCAATGAGAAACTCTGTGGCATCAATGTAAAGGCAAGTTTAAAATCACATTTAGATAATCTTTAGAGGTTTGTCTGTCTCTACGGTTCCAAACACAGGGTAAATTCTCTCACCCTTTTCAAATTCTGCATTAAATGTGTAAATATTTTCCCTTTTCATTGCATCATAGAAAGAAACCTGCCCTGCCTCCATATCTAGATGCACTCCTATCTCAGAAGGCGGTGCCTGATTGAGTTTGGTGACTGGTTGGGTCAGAGCCATGAGCGAACCCAATTGCAGACGCAGCGTCCAATACCCCACTTCTGTGTTCAGGTTAATAAAGCCATTGCGTGGAGCGGACTCCTTCACTACACCTAGTCTCCAGTCACATTTCCCCTTTACATCTACTGCCCAGTAATGGCTGCCTGTAGTGTAGCCCTCTTGAGCTTGGACACATGTCCATCCATTATAATTATGTTTGTTTTTTCTTCTGTATTCATGGTAACTCTGGCTGGAATGAAACTCTTTGTGGGTCTTTGTTCTTACAGAGCGTCCATCCACAGATATCTTCAGATTGGGATTTGCAGTGTTTGTATCCAGAATCACTTTGGCTTAAAAACAAAGATATAATGGGTTGGATATATGATGATGATAACATTGTTGGTGATAGAACTTTTAGAAGAAACTCAGAACGAAAAAACCCAAGTTGTGTCTTAATCATTGAACTGAGTCTAAATCAAACATCATGTAGATATTCATAATATCTGAGTTATCTGAAGCTTTAAATGTAATACCTGATAGTCTTGTGATGGAGTCCCATTCTAAAAAAAGAAACATATCCTCAATGAACATAACATAACTTTTACTCTTAAGGTTTGCGCTTAAGCACTTTAAGTTTAATTTTAACTGACCTGATTTGGGAATCTGCTTGTGTCTCTTGGCTGCTTGTATCTCTTGATGGTAAGCTTCTATCTTTTGACTACTTGTCTTTTTTGACTCTTTGACTGCTTGTATCTCTGTGACACAGGGATTATAATTCTTCCATTAGTTTGATTGTTGATTTCTGTGAATTAGTCTCCAGAGAGGCCATGTATAAGTTCAGTGAAGATCCAAATGGGGAAAACTATTGTAACTTCAAATTCCTTTCTGTTTAGTGTTCAGTCATTTTATTTATTCATTCAAAGCATTTCAGTGATATTTATAAATCAATGATTTGTTTGTTTTAAAATTATGTGGCCTTCTAACTGAGAGATATTTGCTCTTTCTGTAGTCGGAGATGTGTTGGCATTACTATTGGCCTACTGTGCATGTTTCTCAATAGAGCAGTAAATATCAAAACAGATCAGATAAGGAAAAGAAAGTGGAATTAAATTAAGAGTGTGTTAAATTAAGAGATGTAAAATTATTTAAGAGGCCTTACACAGGGGAGGGGGTCAATGAAATAGGAGTTTGGGAGAGAGCTTGTGATACGCATGGGGAAAACCTTTCCATTTGAAGATAGCGTGGGATTATTCATTAGACACTTAAAAGGAAACGAAAGGAAACTGAAAAAAAATTAACAGAGCTCCGCCATCTGCGCAAGACTGGACGGGGCTCTGGTAACTAAAAATGAAACTTAAATCCTGTCGGGGCTTATGCCCTTACCGAGGATTCATGGGAGAGAGAGCTTTGTATCTTTCTCTCACTCTTTCGCTGGTGTCTTAGGGAGGCTGAGGCTGGGTCTTTGCCTCTGTCTCTCGAGTTTCTCCACGCTTGTATTTTCTTTCTTTGTCTTTGTCTTTAGCCCTGATACCTTACTGGTGTTACTTTTGATAGGTGCCGCGTTCACGCTGATTGCAACATTGCCTGGCAACTACGTGTATGGCCGCGCCTCTGCCTTTTCAGAACTTCGTGGGGTAGCAACCTGCTGATCTGCCCGTTCCAAACAGTGCAAAGCATTAACGCGCGGCTCTGCCCCTCATGAGACCCGAGTCGTTACAGTGCGTCTGTTTAAGAATCGCATAAACATGGTCTTATATAATAGCTCAAATATAATTTAAAGAATGTGTCTTAATTTGAAATTAGCTTTATTCTTTTAGTTTCATTTAGGCCTATTATTATTTGATATGTATACTATAAATATATTCCTTTTGTGATGTAATTGAGGCCTACTATGTGATAAATAGTAAAAAGTGTTTAAACTGCAGATCTTTCTTTGTGAACATGTTAGTGTGGGCCATGTTCATGATATTCCCAGAGCAAAACTCAATTCCAGTCTGAATCTGCTGACAGTAATGAATAGTTTTTGAAGCAAGTTTTACAGCACAGCACTGTTACACAACATAAGATTGTTTTTCATGGTAGTAAATAAACTATCAAAGTGCAGGTATCCTTACGATTCAGTACTGATTTTAATTCAAGTAAGTACACACACTTAAACATATTCGCATACCGTATGCACATTTTTAATACCTGTATGACAGCTCTGGACATAAATTAAACTTAACTAGGTAGAACCAGAGAACCATGGAACTACAGTATGACTTTGGTGATTTCAGCAAATGTGCGTAACTACATTATTTTAAATGTCGCATAATACTTTGAATCTCACCTGCTTTGTCAGGTTTCTGTTGACTTTTAGCTTGTTGTTTAATGAGTGGCAACTGAAATGACAAAGAGGTTTCAGGAATGCACACAACCATATCCACACATTCATCATAAGATCATATCTTGAATCACACATGATTGCGTTTACCTCAGACTCGTTTTCCTGTTGTAGAATTCCTGTGCTGTTACATGTGATGGGCATCTGCACACTCATTCTCAGTTTGTTTATATTCAGGAGCACAACAGTTTTCTTGTCCTTGGGAAATAAAGGGCCCCAGATACAGTATATAGAGAAATATATATCACCCATTTGCCATGTTATATAAACTGTAAACAACAAATAGTCTTTAAATTATATAATGCTCACAGGACTTTCCCTATGTTGCCCCATGACATCATTTTCAGTTAGATTTTTTCATTACGCCCTAGAAAATGCCCCAGAAATTTAGGTGAAACTAAAAACAACACAGAAAAACTGGCAGTGGAAAAACTGAAACTTCTTTGGAAATTATAGAACTACTGTATATACAGTAAGAATTTTTTTTTAGAAACACAGCTTTCTTAGGTATATAATTTTATAGTATCCTTACATTACCCATAAATTACAATTTACTCTTAAATTTTCCCATTTTAAAATGTATTGCTGTGTTGTCAACAGAACATCAACTATCATATCAGTACGTCCTTTTGGTTTTCTTTTCTTTTGCCCCTAAAATCTCAACAGCTTCATAGACTGACAATTGTCCTTTAGCTCATGCTTACAAATGTGTATATTTGATGTCTTTTTAATACAAAAATGCTTGCTCTATTGGATGATATTACAGTAAGGAATCTTAGAATTTATTACCGTAAGGAATCAATAAGGAACTTAAGAAGTATGTAATCTTACTACAGTACTACAGTACAAACTAATCATAATAAGTATTTTTATGTTTCTTTAGACAAAAATAAAGCCAAAGCTACTCTGAATTCCAGCCCAAAGACATCTTAGGCAAAATTGTGGACTTCACCTGAAAAATGGCTCCAACGAATGTTATTTGTATTTACTAAGCACACTGTACAGATCAGTTTCCAGTCCACTGGGAATCTTTTTGGACTTTCCAATAACATAATCATAAAATAATTTGTTGTGTCTCACATTATATTTTCTTTAAAGACTTGGGGGGAAAAAATTTAACGTTTAAAATGACCACTTGTATTGTGTGTAATAAGAAAACTACAAACCGTCAGCTTGCTTACCGTGCTTGTACAACAGTCCAAAATCATCTGACGTACACTCTTCATTTAGAGAGAAAAAAAAAGATGCTTGTTGCAATTATTTTGAAGGACCAAAATGTATTCTAACTGGACTAGTCAAAGTAATGTTAGATATGTATGTTTATGTTTTGATATTTATTTATAAATAAATATTAGTAGATTTTTGTGTTGTTTATTACCTTTAGGGACATTATTGGTTTAATAAAAGGTTCTGAGTTGCAGATCCTTTTACTTGCCCCGCCTTTGTATGGGTTTTTCAGATTGCCCTGACTGTAGAAAGCCCCAGTGTTGTATCCTCCTGTAGGAATGGTAGGAAAACTGCTAGTCAAAAACATTTAAATCTTGTAATACCTCATCATTATGCAAATAAGACAAAGTACAAGAACAATGTGAGTGCACTGATCAGCAGATGCTTATAAAAGTTATGTTGCTTCTGAAATGTTCATCTGTATATAAGAGGTTTTGAACATACCTAACTACACATTTATACTAAGAAAATATCCAGTATTCATGAGTGCTATAGTCACTAATCACAAACCAGTCACACTAGAAATCATACACGATCAAGAGGATTCACATAATGTTGAAGCAGCAGACACTGTTTATGCCTATGTACTCAGAGAGAGTGTGCACTTGTACTGTACACTCAGTTTGCATATGTGCTTCTGTTTGTTGTTTTGATATACACCGATGTCAACATTCAGTATTAGCCATCAGCAAAGTCTAACCACATTCAATTCCACATCCTGTCTCACGTCCTGTGTGACCCACACAAAGTTGCAGTAATAAACAGTTCCTCTTCAGTATTTTATGCAGTGCATTCTCACACTGACAAAAATAAAACTGTGCAACATCACAGAGCATTTGCAGTTATAAAAAATGGCAAATGCATAAGTATAAAAAAATGCAAACAAATGTTAGACTATTGCTATATACTTATACTATATTTCTTCAAAGGTTACTTCAGAATTTAGTAATACAAAATAAGGAGAAATACAATAAAGAATTACTGTTGTTGTTGTTTTTTACCTGTTGTGGACAAGAACATGTTGGTCTGTTACAAAAGTCTCAAAATTCATGCAGAAATGTGTAAAGTTGTTAAAAAAGTCCATAAGCTTTTGCATTGACAGAACTCGAACAACTGAGAATCAAAATAGCAACTTCTTGTTTTTTACGTTCTGACAGTGGGCGTGGCTTATCTGTTATAATATCTGTTTCCTGACTCAACCCTCTTTCAGTTTTGCTTTTTGCAAACTGAAACACTTTTAAATAATGCAATCATCTAATAAGATATATAGTTTTCCTGAAAAGGATTACATATTTACAATTTGACATACAGGCAGCATTTTTCATGCACTTCCTGTTGATTAAATATAGCAATTAGACAATACAAAATAGAAGTAAATAAGTTAAGTAAAATAGAAATATCTTATTAATAACTTACTGCATAGTAAACATCAAAAGCCTTAAATATCTATCAACTGAAAAGGTTTAAAGTGCAGATTTAATTAACAGTAAATTGCGTGGTATTGAGGTTCGATTCCCGTCTCTGTGTGCATGGAGTTTGCATGTTCTCCCCGTGCTTGGTGGGTTTCCTCCGGGTACTCCGGTTTCCTCCCACAGTCCAAAGTCATGTAGGTTAGGTTAATTGGCGTTCCCAAATTGGCCGTAGTGTGTGAATGAGTGTGCAAGTCTGTGTATGTGTATGTGCCCTGCGATGGATTGGCACCCTCTTATACGTAAGTGAGTGAGTACACTTTTCATAGGACAACACTGCATAAATGACTCTTTGACACAATGAAAAGTGTAAAGGTTGTATAGCAGTGTAAATGTATTGTCCCCTCAAAATAACGAAAAATACGGCCAATAATAGCTGAACCCCTGGCAACAAAAGTGAGTACACCCCTAAGTAAAAATGTGAAATGTCAATATTTTGTGTGGCCACCATCATTTTCCAGCACAGCTTGAATTCTGTGAGGTGTTCTATGGGGTTTAGGTCTGGAGACATGTTTGGCCAGTCCATCAGCCTCTTTAGCAAGCCGGTGGTCATCTTGGAGGTGTGTTTGGGGTCATTATCACCAACACACCGACACACACTCTCTCTCTCTCTCTCTCTCTCTCTCGCCTTTACACCCCACCCCCCCTCGGCTTCACACAGACATACCGACACACACTCTCTTCCCTACACAGAAACTCGGCTCTGTCGCGATTCTTTTCAAGGGTAAAGTTCTTGTACATTGTTTTTTTTAAAATTTTTTTTTTTTACTTTACAGCAGTGATTCATTTAGCATGCGCTCACGCGAGTGTCATTAGCGTTGTTCCTTGCTAATTTTTCCCATGAAACAGTCTTTCCATTAATGTGTGCGTGCCTGAAACACTTATCTGTTGGGATTTATTTTTACTTTTTTTAAAGGTAAAGTGCAGGTTAATTTTTTAAATTGTACTTAATATATTGTATTCATTATTTTTCATGTATTTATTTTTTTGGGCTGTGGAACGAATAATTTGAGTTTTTGAGTTTTTGAGTTCATTTGAACATTGTGCACAGACACAGGTCACTGTTACAAGCATAGTGAAGTCTATTAATAAGAAGTAGAAAATATGTGTTACAACACAGACCCTCCCTGGATCAGGACATCGCTCTAAACTGGAAGCAAGAGCCAAGAGAAAAGTGGTCAGAGAGGCTACCAAGAGGCCTACAGCAACTCTGAAGCAGTTGCAGGAATTTATGACAAAGGGTGGTCATTGTGTGCACGTGACAAAAATACCACAAATTGTCCACAAATGTGGCTTGTAAGGGAGTGTTGAAAGAAAAAAGACACTCCTTAAGAAAGGTCACCTGCTGTTACATCTGAGCTTTGCAAAAACACAGATGATCAGATTAAAAGATTAAAATTTAATTATTTGGCCACTACGGCGAAAGATATGTTTGGCAGGAATCGAATACATTTTAAAGTCCAAATAACACCATTCCTACAGAAATGCATGAAGGTGGTAATATCCTGTTATGGGGTGTTTCTCTGCAGCTGGGACTGGAGCACTTGTAGGGATAAAAGAAAAATGGATGGGAATAAAATACTCTTAAATTCTTGAGAAAAATCTGCTGTCCTCTGCCAGAAGATGATGGAAAGATGGGAGGAAGTTTTATCTTCCAACATGACAATGACCCAAAGCACACATCAAAATTGACCACACGGTGGTTGAAGGAGGAAAAGGTGCATGTACAGTACTTGCATGGCCTAGTCAGAGCCCAGATTTAAACCCCATTGAAAATCACAGTCACCATCAAATTTGCAAAGAAGAGTGAGCAAATATTGCTGTCTAGATGTCTAGATGTGCAAAGCATTGTGTGCCATTGAGAAGGTGATCCTTTTCCAAATCAGTGATTCTGTTTTTTTTTTTTTTTCTTTCTGCCATGTTGATGTTATATCTTTTGGTCACTGTAACTTTGTAATGATTTGAATAATAAAGTTATACGTTTAATGGTTTTACATTAATTTTCAATTCAGCATAGTGAAGATTAGGGCACCATAGAGGGATGTTTTTATGTTTTTCTACAGTTTGTGAAATTGCTAAAGACAGTATATCTGTGAAGCACTAAATGAAATGATATAAAAAAACAGAAGGCAGCACAAGGCTGAACACAGTTACAGGAAGCACGACCTTTATAAGTCCGTGTGCCAAAAGACATCGTCCTGTGTATGTCGGAGCTGTTCAACTGGTGCTATTCTTACCATGTGACCACATCTGCGATTTCATCATGGACAGTAAGTTAGAACAAGGAGCAAACCTGAAATTCTGCGTAACATATTTGACATATTTCCAACTTTACAGCGATGCTGATCGTCGGAGAACAATCCACAACATTGCTGAAAAACTAAGAGAAAAATGAGAATAAACACACCTGGCAGATTTTTTTGAACACAAAACTGAGTTCATGAAAGTGTTGGGTGTGTGTCCATAGCAAAACAACTAAATTATAACACTCAGAAACACCTTTTATTTGGAGTAAAGTGACTGATGAGCCTAACTTTTTTTTTTTAGCAGAACCTCTGTTTCACTGAATAAGCTATGACTTTTCATGAATATGTAGAACCCATTGACACCAGGCTCAGGTAACAACAGGTTTCACCACGTCTGCTTTTGTCTCAGCTATACAGACTCAGATTCCTCACACAAACAGGGCTTCTTTTAAATGAAGCGAAAATAAAGCATGGTTTCTGAAACATTCATTGAAATACAATTCTTATCCACACACACACACACACACGCACACACGCACACACACGCACGCACACGCACACACACGCACGCACACGCACGCACACGCACGCACACACACTGAGTATGTGTGCTGAGTATTCACGTTCCTTAGGCTTTTCAAATGTTGAAAAATTATATTTAATCTTTTATTGTTTTCAGTACGTATTATAGATCTTAATGGATTTATTTGGTATAATATGTATGCTGTTTGATATATGTTTCCATATTTGTCTGTTTCTATTATATTTCCTAGATATAATCTCTTCCTACAATACAAATCTACAATCTACTTTACTTCACTGTGCTGACAGAAAGATTTGGACCCTTGACCCTTCTAGTTTTCCTCATCACTCTACATACGATACTCCACAATCGGCATGTGTTGTTAACTAAATTAAAAATAATAAAATGTGAAATATCCCATTTCCATAATTGCAGACCCATCACTTAGTCTTCGGTTAAAGCACCTCTGGCAGCTATGACAGCCTCGAGTCTGCTTGTGAATGATCCTACAAACTTGGCACACCTTTCTCTTCTTTTGGAAGTTTCTTTCACATTTTTTTGGGGGGGGCATAATCACTCAATCTTAACCAGATTAAACATGCAGGGTCAGTGCACAGTCATTTTCAGGTCTCTCCACAGATGCTTCACTGGGAAGGTCCAGAGTCTGGCTGGTCCACTCCGGGACTTCCACAGAGTTGTTCA
>JAAGKR010000872.1:122363-147645 GCA_011419295.1 Clarias macrocephalus | reverse complement strand
AAAAAAAAAAAACTGTTTGATGCTTATGAAGTAAAATGGCTTTGTAGCATCCACTAAATGTGCTGATTCCATTTTAAAAAAATCATAGTCAGGAAATTATGAGTGGCTCAAATAAAATTGCATCATCAATTATATGCCTCTTGACTGCATAATGTACAGTAACTGATTCCAAAACTTGGTTTATAGAATGCACTGGCATCAATGTTCAGATGTTCATATTGCCATTCTCATTTCCTCCATGGTGGAAAATAACCATCTCTGAGCCTTTTTTTTTTTACTGAGAGAAGGATTGTGACGTTTTAAATTTAACCTGCTGTGGCGCTTATCGTATCTGTTCATAAATAATTGCCAGAGCTCATTGTAACTACAGATTTTATATGCCTGTTATGCAACATTATTCTTCAGGATCCAGTAGGAAGGTGACAGTTATTTTATTAACATGGTTTGATCCATGCCATTGCAGTTCCCCATGCCGCAAGCAGCCAATTTAACTAATAAACACTCTAATCTACAGACAAACCGTCTCCGCTGTCTGTGTAGTATATACTAACTCTAACTGAGTAGATACAATTTTGTGAACTGATAAGTTGACACATGCTGGTAGGACCATTGTGTAGAGTCCGAAGCACCCTGATCCCTTTATGTGATATAGAATCGGACTAAGATTACAATCCGATTACAAAGCTGTATATACCATCGGGTCCGGTATTTTTTTTATTTTTTATTTATTTTTTTTTTTTTGGTGCCAGTGCCACCATAGAATGAAACATGGCCTATGAGAGTCCCAGTAAGACATAATTATAAGGTGGTATTACAGTGTCAATGTCATATGATGCAAAACTGAAAAAAAAAAAAACTCTAATCTCTAGAAAGGCTAAAAGTTTAGCTCATCATTGTGCAAAGGTGAGAAACAAGAAAGTAATTATTCCCTGGCCCAAGTAAACACAACATTATTTCTATTAAATACCAAGTAGCAATTCATACAATACATACAATGTAGCCTAATATGATTTTAGTGTAATATTATTTTATTCATTTTAGATAGCTTGCTAGAAAAGCTTATTTACATGTACAAGAAGTATCCAAAACAAATAGGCGTAATCAAGTTAAAGTGCCATGCAAAAATATTCATAGATTGGGATTTTATGCGATAGACCAACACAAACTGGCACATAATTGTGAAATTGTAAGACAATTATAAAGGGTTTTAATTTTTTTTACAAATAAAAATCTGAAAAGTGTGGAATGCATTTGTATTCAGTCCCACTGAGTCAATACTGTGTAGAACCACTTTTTGTAACACTTACAGAAATCTTTTGGGGTATGTCTCTACCAGCTTTGCACATTGTCCTGCTGGAAAGTGAACCTCATGCATTCTCAAGTTTTTTAAAGACTACAACAGGTTTTCTTCTAAGATTGCCCTGTATTTGGTCCCATCCGTCTTCCCATCAACTCAGACCAGCTCCCCTGTCCCTGCTGAAGAAAAGGCGCATGTGCAGAGTTAATTTTACCTTTTGCCATTTAGGCCAAAAAGTTACATTTTTGTCTCGTCTAACCAGAGCACCTTCTCCCACATATTTGCTCTGTCCCCCATATGGCTTGTGGCAAACTGCAAAAGGGCCATATTTTGGCTTTCTTTCTTTTTTTTCTTGCTACTCTTCCGTAAAAGCCAGGAGTGCATGAATAAGAGTTGTCTTCTGGGCAGATTCTCCCACCTGATTCTCTCTGCCTCTTGGCTGTTTCTCTGACTTATGGTCTTCTTGCCCTGCTTGTCAGTTTAGGTGGACGGCCAAGTTTTGGTAGGTTTGCAGTTGTGTCATATCCTTTCCATATCCTGATGATGGATTGATTTTCAAAGCTTGGGAAACAAAACTCTGCTTTAAACTTCTCCACAACTTTATCCCTGAATTGTGTTCCTTGGGCTTCATGATGCTGTTTGTTCACTAATGTTCTCTAACAAACCTCTGAGGGCTTCGTAGGACAGCTGTATTTTTACTGAGCTTAAGGTTAAGGGATTTCAAAGTAAAGAAGGCTGAATACAAATGCATGCCACACTTTTCAAATTTTTATTTGTAAACACATTTCATCACTTTCCTTCCACTTCACAATTATGTACTATACTTTCTTGACCCAACGTCTAATTTTAATCAGTGAGAACACAATTGCCCCACACTCAGGAACCGCAAGAAAGTGGAAGCAGGACGCTCTCGAGGACGATATGAAGGCCAATTGTACCTGTGAACGGAATAAATTGCCAACCCAGTAAATTTATTAAGTCTATCCTGGCCACACCATTGTTAAAGATCTGTCTGCATTCCCTGACCCTACTTTAAATACTGAACTCATTCTCAACCCCATGGCTAGTGTCAGTGAATCCATCTGTGGCCTTCTGGCTCTATTCTTCTGTCACATCACATAAACAGCTTGCATAAAATGGATGGTGATAGAATGGGTTCCTCTCATTTCCCATCTTCCTCTTTCATGCACCCTCTCATTGTTCCTTCTGCAGATGATTTATTCTTTCCATTAGCTGTATCTTCCTTAGGTATAGATTCCCAGATTGACAAATGCCCATTCCTGTTATTGTCATGAAACTAATCAGGAGTCTGCATGGTGTATTAGCATGGCTCACAGATCAAAGATTTGGTCACTAATGAATATTATTTTTTAGCATGCAGTCTGTATACTGGAAATCAATTTCATGGTTAGTGATATTTCGTGACAAATCAATAAGATTATAAATTGCCAAGAGTATTCATAGCACAACATATTTACATTTAGAGAAGGCAGCAAAAAATAAAAGGCAGCAACTTGGAAACAAGAACCATACAAGGAATTAGGATCTGCAAAGCTTGAAGTTTGCAAAATGATCCAGTAATGCAGCTCAGCCACTGCAGCGTGTCACCTACCACAGATATACAGTACATTGTCTACATCTTCTTTTGCACTTTTTCTTGTTTCCTAATCGAATGGCTAGTTTTAGTCTTGCTTTTTTATCTTGTTTTGTTTTTGATTATTCTTTTAAAATGAGTTAAATAGATTTTCACTAAACTCGCATATGCACATGAAAAGAAATAAATAAGTTTGTGTACGTAATCTTTTAATACATTCTCAGTAACTCATTGCCAGACATGACCAGTTGAAATGTCCAAAAGCACTGCTTGTCGACAGGCCAGACAGGAAACTGTTTGGGGCCCCTGGCCAGTAGGGGGCCCCCAAGCGCTGACACTTCGAAATGCATTATTTATAAGGTAATAGTGAAAAATATTGGTCGGAGACAGCCCTGCCAATTTTTGCCAAGGGCTGTCCATCATTCTAAAATCGCTTTTGTCTACGTCTAAATTTATGCATGTCAAAAACTCTTGTATGTTATGAATATTTTATCTGGATTTTCATAAATATGACATTTGCTGCCCCTGCAAATTAATTATTCATAAATTTGATGGTATCCACTTAAATAAATATGGGTCATTGCAATTACTGTATAAAATTATCAAAAGTAACCTAGGTTAAAAATCAGAAAGGTTAATAAATAAATAAATAAATAAATTAATTAATTAATTAATTAATTTCCATTACAAGTTATAACAGGTTTGTGAATAAAATGTGGTAGAACTGAGTGGAACTCAATTCAAAACAATCCAAGAGGGAAAAAGTGTAATGGAGCCAGAAAATAGGGCAGGACACAAGGGAACATTCTGACAGGGGAGAACAAAACGTCTCGCTGAGCACTGGTCAGGAATGCATTCTAAAAGTGGCACTGTGCACTGACGAGACCTGACAAACTGAACAAAGTGAAAGGTACAAACAAAAAGATATGACAAGAGTCAATCTTAAAAGTTCTCGCGGAGGCGCAGCCGCGCCGTCGGCGCACTACAGAATCTTATCAAGCGTGCCTAAATTGACCCTGAAACCCATGTGTGACAGAAGAAGCCATTAGATGCTCACCTCTGTGCTGCTGGGGGCCAGAGAAACAGTGGCATCTTTATAGTTCTGTGAACAAAGGACTGCAAGTGAGCACTTTGGTGGGAATAAGCAGAGGATGCTCAGAGCTAGAGCAGAGATGAAGACTTCATTTCAGCTGAATGGAACAATTAAGGATGTAGAAAGACGAACAGGAAAGGATTTACAAGAAGGTAGAGTACAGTGTACTGTTTGTAGAGAAGCATATGCCCAGTTTGTAAAACTTTTGATTTTGTAAAAGCAACTCTCGTACTCACTCATTGTCTATACTGGTTATTTTTTTTGTTCAAGTGTTCAGGAAGTCTGGAGACTATCCCAGTGGACAAAGTGGGGAACATGTTGAGTTGCCAATCCATTGCAACACACACACTCACTCACACACACTGTGGGACCCAACAATTAGCCCACCCTGCATTTTCTTGGAGGAAACCAGTATACAGCGGTACCTCTGCATACGAATTTAATGTGTTACAGAGACAAATTATTATGATAAATATTTGTATTGCAAAGCGTATTTTCCCATAGGAAATAATGTAAATGCAGATAATCCGTTCCAACCACCCAAATATTACCAATATTACCAGTTTCCAACACTATAATCATATTTTTGCATGTAAAAATAATCAAAAGTAAAGTAAAATATAAAATAAAAATTAAATTTCACTTAACCTTGATTCACCTTGGCACTGGCTGCTTTAAAAACGAAATTGAAAGTGCTCTCTTTTTTTTTTGCTACCGTCCTTCATAACACTCTTTGGCCCCTTGGTGCTATGTCTTCACAAAATCTTGTAAACTCGCTTCTCTTGGCATTCCACTGATACAAACAGCTTTAAACGGCACCCGGATGCCATGTGCAACTTCGCGTTGGTCATCGGATTGCCTCGGTTTGTTCACTCGTATGCTGAATATGCTTTGTATGGCAAAACAGACTTTAAGTTTTTAAGGCAAAAATTCGGGGGAATCAAACCATCTTGGAGGTACAAGGCCATGGTGCTAACCATTATGCCACACGGCCACTCAAAGAGAAGCTACATAAAGAAAATCTAACCCAAATAGGGCAAACATATTAGGCTTGTTTTTGGAAAAGGATGATTTTAGATGCACGTTTTTTTTTGCAGTATTTAAACCAATTCTCCATATTGCACAATGGTGAACCAGTGGAGGATGAACAGCATCGCAGTTGTGATTTACATAAGCTTTGCGTGTGCTCTCTTGCCTGCAGCTTTATTCATTATGTAAATATTATTGCACAAATAATGCCTGATTGCCAAAGGTTCTTGTCCAGAGTTGACCGTAGAGGAAAATCCAAATATTTGCTAAGGCACAGGGGATGACATCAATCTGCTGCATGCCTCAATTGGATCCCTGCTTGACTTAGTTTATCTCTTCTAAAAAGCCTTTCCTGAACCTTAATCAAGCTTAGAGTCCAAGTTATGAAAGAAAGTCGTCCCTTCCAACACAACACACTGTTTGTCTGCAGTTCAGTCAAAAGGAACCGGCTGTCTAAGAGGTGAATTGATTTGTGCAAAGGGCAGTCACACGCCAATAATCCCTAGGCCCTTCAAAAACGGTAGCCTTCAAAAATAAACAAATAAATAAATAAATTGAAAACTTGATATTGAAGTTGCAAAGGTGAGCTGGAAGAGAAGGAGGAAGAAAAATGAAAAAGTAAACACAGGATTTTAGTTCAATTTCACGCAAGAGTGAGTGGCATCATTGCCATATATCGTAATGACAAAGAGAGTGGTGACATGCATCATAATTATCTCTGCACCGGCTTGTCTACAGTGGCTACCATAAGTATTCACACCCCTGAAGGTTCGACTTTGTTGAGTGTTACAACCTGGAATTTAAGTGGACTCCATTTGGAGGTATATTTTCTGAATCTGCATAAAACACTGACATCAATAACAATGAAGTGGAGTGACAATCAATATGGTTTGGAAACATATTCAACCCCATTTCTGTGATGCTGGTGTAACCATTAATAATACGTTAATTTCAGTTCCATATAACCCTAACCCTGGGTAACACTACACAGTAGGTAAAGGTTTAATGGGGAAGGTGAACGGGTATTATTCAAGCCTTGGTATATTCTATATTCATGTTGCCAGATCAGCTCATCCCTGCTGCTTGCATCAACTGTCCTGTCCATCAATACACTCGGCTGCTTTCTCCAGGGTGCTGTACACAGTCAACAGCGGTTAAAGGGATGCTGGCAGGGGCCAAGGACACCTGTCACACCAGCAGGTCCCTGTCCTCCCTCCCCTTGCAACCCAATCAATATGGAGCCAGTGAATGATGCCCATGTCACGGACACATTGCACACAAATGCATGCAAATGCCAGCGAAAAATTCCTGCTTCCACTGCTGGTCCTTGGTGGCCATTAGCTTTATGATTTTATTACTAGTGTTAAGCATGATTGATGGAAGGGAAAGAAAACACTGATGCCGAGGGTGAAGCTGTGAGGAATAAGTCATGAATCAATCCAGCCAGCACATTACAAAGTTAGTTGATTCTTGAAACCAGGAGCGTTTGAGCACGAAATGGATGTACCGGGAAATTCAATGTCAAAAGTCAGTCAGGCAGCAAAAAGAGGGCAGATAGCATATGGTCATTACCTGGCAAACAAAAACAAGGCACGAGCAGTAGAGATTACTTTGGCTCGCAATTCTTCTGCAGCACTTCATGTATCACCTTCAAACTTGTTTTTTTTTTTTTTAACTATATTTTAATTTAAACATGTTTGCATTTGAGGTGGAACAAAGGTCTTGTCCCCACAATCCTACAAAAGTGGTGTGGTCTAAAATATTCACTTACGGACAATCAGCACAGCATCCTGCGTGTTAGAGGAAAATTATTTACCAAGTTTGTTTGGAATCGCAAAAAAAAAAATCTGGTGGGAAAAATATAGAATTTGGATATTTATAAAAGCACAAGCGCAATACAAATTGTATCAGCTCCTACAGGTATCGTAATAATGTTGTATCATGGTTCCCTTGCAGAAACCCTAGCAATCTAAAAGAACACCACCATACTCAGATCTGTAAAATATTATATTATATACAAAGCACAAAGCAAATCATCAGGAAATCAGGAAACACAGACTACCCACAAACAAGTGTGAATGCTGGTTGCTTGGCTAGATTGGGCTCAAAAGTTCATCACTGACATTAAGAACTGCAATTTGTAGATAGCAATTACTAAAGGAGACAAAGTGTTCTTTAAGATGACATGGGTGGGTAAGCAGATGCCTGGTTTTGAATGTTGGTTTTGGCACTGGTAAGTAACATTCCTTTTGCTATCAAGAGGTGGGCAGGACCGTTGTGGACAGGTGGCCAGTTGTCAAGTTCAAAAGGTCTTTTGTCAGATTTCAGCCTTAAGTCTAATATCATGGCTAGGTATCATGCTAAACTTGAAATGAAGGAGATACACTATATCTAACAGACTGCACGTTATTCCTAGAGAGGTGCTACCACACAGGAAATCTAGCAATGCCAGGACTGCAGAAAAATGCACTTCTTCTGGGTTTAACCCATGAAAAAGTCTCCTGGAAGAACCATTCATGAGTTCACTGATGCTGACGGTGTCGTAAGAGGACTTGCCAGGAAAGTATATGGACTTCTTTAAGGTTAAAAAGCCAGTCAGAAATAAAGAGGGATACAACGATGGGCATCATATAACTCAAGGAATGCAGCATTACTGCAGTAGGACAATCTTGCATCATTGGCATTGCGTAGCTTCTGTGATTCATACAGTATTGTTATATAAGCAGGGCTGGAACAAAACACTCTTGCTCAATGAGCGATGTGGCAGGGGATCTCTAATGCAATGCTTTTTTGAAAGACCCATCTGCAAGTCTGAGCATGCTTTTATTTGATTCAAGATAATAAAACTGCTTGGGTGTATAATTCACAAGAGTCCATGTAGGTTGTATAAAGTCGCAGGCTGGCGCTGGAGATTTGCTGGAATAACCTTCTTTGTAGATTGCGGATTTCTGGTGAGCAAAGTAAGGTAGATGACGGCTTAAAATATGTGGCCCTGCTCCAGGGAAACCACAGTCCTGTAAATAATTCAAGACACAAACACAAAAGACAGGCTGTCACCTACCAGATCTTTTTGCTTTTTTCTTTATAATGCAAAAAAGTAAAGTAGAAGCTTGTTTTGTAACCTCTGGCTGGAGTTTTCCCAGGTCATGATGACAGAATAGAAGCAATGAGATTTGATTGGACGTACTCCTTAATTGTAAAGCACTCTGCAGTTAAAACTAGCGAGCCAGTGTCTTTTAATCTTACGGTCTGAAAACATGGCGGGTTGAGACTGGGTAGTTTCAGGTATCAGGTGTGAAGAGTACTCACTCACTCATTGTCTATACCGCGTAATCTTGTATTCAGGGTCGCGGCGGGGGGGGGGGGGGGTGGAGCCTATCCCAGTATACTTAGGGCATGAGGCGGGGTATATAACCTGGACAGGGTGCCATTCCATCGCAGGGCACACACACTCACTCGGCGTGAAGAGTAGTATTCTTTTATTTTCACACCTATCGTAAGAGATGCGAATGGCCTTTTAGCGATTCCCACCATTTCACTCCTCTCCACTTGGGACCGATGGTGGTGAAGTCAATAACATGCAGAGTTGGGAACGGTAATTGAGCGGAAAAATGCCACCTGTGAGTTGGGAGATTGAGTTTGATCATGCTATAGGGTAGAAAACATTTGTGCCATTGAGGCATACTGATCATTTTCATACACTATATTGTATGTATTATGGACATTGGTGGTTCAGTGGTAGGCTTCTCATCTGCCATGCACAAGTCCTGGTTTTGAAACTCAGCCACGGCAGCTAGAGAACACCCCAAGTGCCAGTTCAAAGCCCAGATAAAAATGCGAGGGTTGTATTCGGTGTAAACCTTGTGCCAAAAACAATACAAAGTATGGGAAGCCCTGACCATCATATCTAAATGTGGGCCTGTGGCACAAGGTGTCTGTGGTGTCTAGCACCAGGACGTTGACAGCAGATGTCTCTATGCACCCCAGGTGTGTTAAATCGGATTGGGTTCTGGACATGAGTTTGTCTGCAATGCTTGTGTGTGGCTGGCTGTGGTGCTCTGGGTTAGAGGCTAGCATTGACTTTTTCAGTGAGTTGTGCTGCCTTGGTTTTTCTGTGAGATCAGGATGGATGGGCTGGTCCCCATGGGTATAGGTGAGCCTTGGGTTCCCATGATCCTGTCACCAGTTTACTGGTACATAACTGATTGATTAATGTTAATGTGCTAATGTTATATGCTGTTAACGTTATGGCTGATCAGTTTATATTGAATATTGTATATTGTATCACTCAAAATTTCTCACCCAATTTTCCCTGCTATGTCTTCAGTCTGTGTTTATATTGAAATTGTTCACTGCAAATCCCGTTTCAATTTAAACCCCCCGTTTCTATTTCGCCTCTTGCTTACTTCTTGTCTTCCTCTTTAAACCTCATGATGTCTCCGGTTTCCTTCAACGTGAAGTTCAAAACAAGCATTGTGCATCTCCTGTCAAGCAAAAAAATCCAGACAGAGCAACATGAAAAATGTTTTAATCAATGCCATTTGATGTGAATCACCTATCTGCCTCTCCTGTTTTATGTCACTTGGCCAGCCTTGCATGCGGAGCAGAGTTATCGCTCCCCTGGCTCACGTCCAAGGTGAGAGCCGTGACTGAGTGAGGGAACTGTTCTGAGTCGGTGGCTGTGGACCGGCAAAAATTCGCTCTGCCACGTTGGCGAGTGGCCAGCAGCGATAACCACAGGGACAAGTCAAGTGTTTGTCAGTGTCGCGTGTGTGTGTGTGTGTGTGTGTGTGTGTGTGTGTGTGTGTGTGTGTGTGTGTGTGTGTGTGTGTGTGTGTGTGTGTGTGTGTGTGTGCGCGCATGTGTTTATGTCTCCAGTCTGAGTACCACTTCACTGCCTGAATGGTGTCCTGTTTAAGGTGAGATTCTCCAGAGCTCCATCCAGGTCTGTGATTAAAGGTAGAATAAGCAGGATGAAGGCTGATGTTAAGTGCTCCACAGAGAGAAGGATGTCAGGTTGTTGTAAACAGTGCACTTCCTGTCAAGAAAGCTTTATGTTCTGTCATACATTCTGCTTAAATAAAATCTTTCCATTCCTGATTAATATCACACCGTTAGAATTTTTCTGCTGGGATTTGAAACGTGTTACAATTGAAATGATGATGATGATGATGATGATGATGATGATGATGATGATGATTCCATGAAAACGTGACTTGTAATTTTTTTTTTATAGCCAAACTATCTATAGTGTGTTATGATTTATTTCGGTGACACAGCATTGCCTCATAACCCTGAAATCCCTACCTCTAGTTCCATCCTAAACTCATGTTACTCTCTATATTGCAAATGTCTGTCTGTGCATCTGCTGTTTTTCTCAAGGGTTCTACAGTTTCTGTTCTACAGGAGGTGGATTAATGACTGAATTTTCCCTCGGTGTGAATGAGCGTGGGAATGCGAATGTGTATTGTGCCGTTTGATGATGTCATGAATTCCTCTTCCCAGCACATGTCACAGGTGCTACTGTAGAAGACACTCTTTAAATTTTTTCCTTCACTGATTTTCTTCATTACACTCTATATAATCTTGGTTGATACATGATCATGTTTTTTTTGTGATCATCCATTGCTTTTAATGCTTCACTAGTAATTTAGTATTATAGATTTGGGTTTGTCCCCAGCCAGGCTCGATTCCTGTCTCTGTGTGCAGTGTGCATGGAGTTTGCATCTTCTCCCTGTGCTTGGTGGGTTTCCTCCCAAAGACATGTAGATTAAGCTAATTGGCGTTCCCAAATTGCCCTTCGTGTGTGAATGAGTGAGTGAGTGTGTGTGTCTGTGCCCTGCGATGGATTGGTACCCTGTCCAGGGTGTACCCTGCCATGTGCCCTAAGTCTCCTGGGATAGGCTCCAGGCCTCCCGTGACCCGGAATACAGGATTAAGCGGTATAGATGATGAGTGAGTGAGTAAGTGAAGCTCTGCAAATACTGCATGATATTGGGTTATTTTTATGTGTTGTGATGTTGTCATTTCATATTTCCAGCATTTCATAAAAAAATGTAACAAAACTGGACAATATTCATTCATCGGTCCACCATTTAGAGCTAAATTATCCTTCCTTGTGTAAACAATGGAAAGTTGCTTAATTTAGAAGCTGAAAATTGAATAGATGGAAAAATGGTTGGATGGGAGAACGAATGTATGGGTAGATGGCCAGGTTGGTGGTGAATGGATGGATGGATGGATGGATGGATGGATGGATGGATGGATGGATGGATGGATACAGTAGGTACATGGGTGGATGGATAAATGGATGGGTTGATGAATGGATTTGTACAATGGATAGACAGATTCATTGAAAAGCTTCACAAATCAACTAAACATGAGTAATTAAAATGTAACCCATTCCTGATAGCAGTAGTTTCGTCGCTTAAAAAAACAAGCGCAGCATTTACACAAAACAAACCAACTTTAAATACAAGAGTCTCTGTTTCTTCTCAGTCAAACAACTGCAGTTATCTGGCATGGTAACATTAAGAAGAAGTCAGACGGAAGAAACTGCTTCCAACCTTCTAGATTTAAGCACAGGAGTTAAAATTAAGGAATTTAATTTTAAGTTCAACAAGTCTTGAGCGAGTGTTGAGCAGTTGCGAGCATGTGGCCATGCACAGCTTCTAAAGCACGGGGTTTTGAGACGAATTAGTGCACATGGTGTTTTGAGACTTTTTAGATGGAATATTTTTCACGTGCTCTTTTGATAATGTAACACTATAAAATGATTTTCTTTTTTAATACTTTTTGAACCTTGTGCACTCGGCACAGAATCGGTTAAGTCCAATGTGATCGGTCGTGGCTGATCAAACTGAAAAACTGCCAATTCCAGTCATTGGCCGGTGCATCTCTACTATAAATGTAATAAAGCATTTATATCCCCATAAACTACCCATCTGTAGTGCTTAGTTTCCCTTAATCCTCTCTCACTTCCTTCCTTCCTCTAAGACAACAGTACCCGTTCACGCATCTGTCCACATTTCCACAGCTACACTAACCTTTTTAAAAAGTGGCTAATTACAATGGAATATTTCGTGTCTTTGTATATAATAGTCCTTACTATACATCATCTTTTACAAACTCACCTCCCTGTGATAGTTTCCATTGACCCGTTTCTAACATACAGTACAATACAAAATATTAATTGCCCCAGGAAATGACCCAGCATGATACAATAACTTCTTAAATTGAGTCACCTTCAGGGTCAGACTGTCTGTTTTTGATTCTTAGCCACCCTCTTGATCTTTCCCTTCCTTCTGCTCTTTATTTCTTACTGGCCCTGTGCTGGGATGTTAATTGGAGGTCTTGTTAGGATCACAGAGAGCAGTAAAAATAAATAAACTACGAATAAAAAGGAGAGATGTGTTTTTTTTTGTTGTTGTTGTTGTTGTTGTTGTTGTTGTTGTTGTTGTTGTTGTTTGTTTTCTGCATGCAAGGCTAAATGTCACGCATTCTTTAGATGCTGCCGTGTCTCCAGGTCTGCAGGTTTGCAGAGAAGGTTTGGTTGTATGAGGTGAACGATTGATGTTATATCTAAGGAAGATTTACATGTTTTTGTCTACAGTATTTTTGGCTGATATGTTTAAATCACAATGAATCATCAATCATCCATCACATTATAACCACCTGCCTAATATTGAGTTGGTCCCCTTTTTGCCTCCAAAACAGCGATGCCGTGAGCCTTGGCTTTTCATGACCTTGTTGTTGGTTCACCAGTTTTAATTTTTTTGTACCACTTACGGGCCGTTCTGACCACTGCAGACCAGGAACATCCCACAAGAGCTGCAGACCCCGCCCTCTAGCCATCACAATCAGGCCCTTGTCAACATCACTAAAATCCTAGCCCATGTAGTCCAAACCAATATAAGTGCTACAAAATGAGAAACAAAATGGGGACCTATTCAATATTAAGCAAGTAGTCAAAATGTTATGGCTGATGAGTGTAAGATTGTTATTTTTTCTTACACAGATAAACCAATTAACCAATATCGGGGCCTGGGGTTTATATGTTAACGCTACAATGTAAGTATGATATAGATACAAGCTAATTTGTTGCAATAAGATAACATTTTTTAATAATAAAAAAAAGACTATAAAAAAAAAAAAAGACTATCACGTGTTTCCTCCAAACTACGTGATGCCAGCCAACCACATCTTTTCGAACTGCTTGCTTACGCCCCGTTAGGAGCAGCGTAACGCATTTGGAGGACATGCGTGCGTAAGCTCACAGATGCCCCTGATTGGCTGTAGAGCCGTGATTAAGGTGGGAGCACTAAGTACCTCTCATCCCTCCCCTCTGAGAGAGCTCGGCCAATCAGCTCTCTCTAGACCTCCGGCTGCGAGAGTTTACAGCATCACCCAGGAATCGAAAGCGATCTCCGGATGATAGGGCGAGCGCTTTATCATAGAATTTCAAATACTGCAACAGTCTCGTGACATATGAGGAATACACTTTTGATATGAATCATGGTGAAAAAGGTATTATTTGTTTCCTAGCTGTTTAAAAACATCTCCTCAATCACATTTTTTAAAAATTATTATTTGTAGCCATGATTAAATACAATTCGGCAAATAATTTGCACATGTAGAAAAAGGGAAAGGGGAAAAAAACTAAAGTACCCAGTCTTGCTTCCTTCAAAATGTCAAGTTGCTAACGTCAGCCGTTTTGGAGAGATGGTTTTATATGTGCCCCAAAAATGGACATTTTTCAGTGTTATACTGTCTTGCTACAAACAATAATCATTTAAAATGCAAATTATTATCTAAAATTGGTGTAAGGTTCTAGAAGCATATGACCTGTAAAAATGAAATTAAACTGCTTAAATAGTTTTTTTGGTAGAAAGCAAAAAATCTGTTGTGTCCGTAACCATGTCAAATTTATGTTGCAATATCATAACAATTCTGCATTTTAGAATAATACACTTTTTAGGTTTATGTCTTTTCATGTGAAATATACATTGACCATGTTTCATCTGAATGACAGTTAAGATCATTGAAAGATTTGAATTCGAAAAAGTTACGGACACTACGGACATAAAAGGGTATGAAGTTTTTTAGCAAATGTGTTTTCTTTTAATCTGATAAAAATATAAATGTGTATGCATGTTTACAAAAATAAACAAAAACAAACAAACAAACAAAAAAACAAAGCATGGATCGGGAAATAAGAACCATTAAGTATTATGAATACTTATTGCGCAGATACTGTTTTGTTGGTGAATACTTAATTACCGTACATTTACTGCGTAACAACCACACATTCCATCATAAGGCAAAAAAATAGTGAATGAAACCTTCAAGCCTTTAATCCTGAAGCAGCGACACTGTGGATTCCTTCCATAACTGTCACAAAAGAAAGAAAATCTTTTCATGTTTATTTTTTTCTTAATATTGATTTTGATTAACTCATGATTAAGTGAAGTACCCACCTTACACACACACACCTTACACACACACACACACACACCTTTTTTCATTTTGTAAATTTTTTTTTGCACATTTTCTAGCTTTACAAAAATGTTTATTAAATATACTGAGCATATACACAACATAAACAACAGAAAGAAATGTATTCGCCATGTGATAGCGCGATCACATGCAGCTGTTACAGGAGTTCAACCATGATTCACAGAGCTGGTTCAGACAGCATTGCAGGTCCATACACTTTGGCGGACTCATTCATTGCTTCTCATCATCATCATCATCATCACGCATCTAAAGAGAGAGACAGAAGGAATGCAGCGATGTAAGAAAATGATGAATTAGGAAAAGGTCCTCTCTCTCTCTCTCCGGTTCCACTGACAGTGAAGTATCCAAATGCTGCAGCACTGCAATTAACCTTTCTGTCTCACTCGATTTCATTTACAAAAGATTCTATTTTGGCAGCTGACCTGCAAGTAAACCTGCTCCCTCTGCTGTGTATTGATATAGCAGCAGGAGTCGATTTTGGAGATATTTAGTGACTGCGAGTCTGTAAGTGTTTCAAATCCTGTTTCAGATTGGATCTCCAGATTGCGGTACTACACTAACGCAGGAGAAGTTTGTGAAGTTCTGTTTATTTATTAAGTTTATTAGCAACAAACATAACTAAAAATATGGTTAATCATTTATTATTAGTTTATTGCTATCAATAAAACAAGATGAAGTGGTTTTATATCATGCAGACACTTTACATTACAACGTTTGACTACAACCAGGGAGTTACAGTATATCTGTCCTGAACTGTGGTTAATGATCACATATCCCTGTCGAATCATCTTAAGACACGTTTCTTTTTATTATCATTTTAAACAAACCATACATCACTCTACTAATATGTCTAAAGGGGATTAAGGACATGAATTAAATCAAATGTCAATCTCTAGCGCTGTAGCTCTCATTTGTCTTCAGCTGGATTCAAACTAGCATACATGGACAAAAGTATTTGGCTAAACCTGTCAATTATTGAATTCAGGTGTTTCGGCCAGGCTCCTTATCCCCAGTGAAGGGCAATCTTAATGATTCAACATACAGTACGAAGACATCTTGTACAATCCTATGCTTTCAAGTTTGTGGCAACAGTTTGGGGAAGGTCCTTTCTATTCCAACGTGACTATAAAGACATGGTTTGAAAGGCTCAATGTGGTGAGTTCAGACCTCAACCCCATCATGCACCTTTGGGATGAACTGGAACTGAGATTGGTATTCTGGGAAATACTTACAGTTCTGGCAGATCATACGGTCTCCAAAAACATTACTGTACTCATACTGTTACTATACTGTATCATAACAGTTACTGTAAAAATAGGCAGCATCTAGACCCTTCATCTGGAGCTCTAAAAAGACTCTCTGTGACTCATGTTTTAAATGTTGAATTTCTTTCATTATTTCGCATCTATTTCTGTTCATCTTTGAAGGTTCAGTGGGTTTACAGATAAAGTTGTGCATATCTTCTAACATATGCAAATCTTATAGGAATCCAATACCTATTCAACAACCTATATTGATTGTACTTTCCTACTGTATATCTATATTCAATTATATTCAGTTCAATTCAATTTTATTTCTATAGCACTTGTAACACTTGTCATTGTCGCAAGGCAGCTTTACACAATCAAAAGACATTATGGAAGTCTATATGAAATGTGAATGTGTATGAATCAAAATGATAAGGTCGCTCCTGATGAGCAAGCCGAGGGTGCCGACGACGACAGTGGCAAAGAAAAACTCCCTGAGTTGTCAGTAGGCAGAAACCTGGAGAGAAACAACAGGGAACCCATCCTCATTTGGGTGATAACGGATAGCAGGGATTGATCTGCACTCAAACTGTGTGTTAGGCAGCTGGCAGTTTGAATATAACAGTTGATACATCATATTGAAAACTGTTTGGCTTTTCATTGCATCTTCCAGAACATGTCCATCTGCCTCCGGAACCTTTCAAGGTTTTTTCATGATTGTGCTGTAAAGCCACTCTTCCTTCAGGCTCACGTTTCACAGATAAAGATCCAAATCCTGATTTCAGCCAACCTTGGTATTGTTAAATGTGCTCTATAAAGAATCGAAATAAATATAGTATGTAGGTCCTAATACTGCGTATAGTAGTAATGAGATCTTTCTTTTCTAGATGTAAATGTCCAATATTTACGACACGCCCCAGTCTCTCCCGTGGGGCTGAATGGAACCGAGGTCTTACTGTGACCACAATTCCCTGAGATAATTAAAGGCAGATGAGATGGCCGACCTCCTCATCTTTTGGATGAAGGGCTAATTGAAATGCTGCCATCAAGCAGAGGTCACCCTGGCGCTCTCCACAACTCAAGAGGACTCTCCTGCTTGCCATATTTGCTAACCTCAAGCTCAATGAATCCTGTGATTCCCAAAGTGCCCCTCATATTGTATGGCTGGTTCTCTCCTTGATTTTGCTTCATTAATGAATCAGGACTATACAGGACTGATTGAAACAATCCTCCTTCTGATGCCCACCCAGTGCACAAGAAAAACTAATTACACTAATAGCACCTGCAGGATTCATTTGGTCCTGACACTTTGAGAAGTCACCGAGTCATTAGGCCATGATTCATGGAACCCTTGTAACGCTGTGGGGTTCTACCACGGTCACAATTTTTACTCTGGGAGCTAAGGGTGAAATAAAATAGCCTTCATGAAATATTTCCCCCAAAGTGCTCCTGAGCATAATATTTGAGTTAGCAGTTTGCATTTCCCCTTACCCGCCAGTAATACGTCTCAAAACGGCCATCATGTGCAGCCGTACTCATACCAGACGCAAACAAGCTCTCTGCGATGGCTTGAGATTTAGTTCAATTTTAACGCCGTGATAAAAAACACTAAAGGGACTAAGTGCCGAAGTTTATTATTAGCCACCATTCTTTCATATTTTTCTTTTGTTTTATTGCCTGCTCCAAATGACATTGCCCGGGGGATACGCCGGGTAGTTTATTAATTGCACACACCAGGTTCACCACTTTCTGGCAGAGGAATTAGTCAGGTGTAAAGCATAAACAAACCACTCATCCTTGATCTCGTTAGCCACTGCAGTAGCAGAGCTAATTAAAGAGTACTGAGAAAGTGTTCATGCATAATATAGTATGAAAAGCACATGAAGCAGGAATAGTAAGAATCAACTTATGACAGAAGATAACATCATGGAAAAAAAAAGCAGACAGAAAGACACACGAGTCGATTTGGTAACCAAAACCGCTGGATCCATCGCTGCATAGCCACCGCCATCATCCTCCTTACTCCGTCCTTCAGAAGGAAAGCGGGAGAGAAAATCAATAAGCCTTTATTGTTGCTTGGACTCTACACCTACAGTGAAGAGAGACAGAGGAAAGAGAGCTTAGAAGTGTTTACTGGATCTTTTCTGAGCTTGAAAAGGGGGAAGTCAGGAAGTGACAAGTGTCTGGAAAAGATCAATAGGAGAGAAAAGCAGAAAAGGAGACAGGCACATGGCTGACTGCTTATATGTCCAAGGCTTTAAAGTGAAACGTAAAATTTTTTTTTTTTCATCAAAGCAAGGATGATCTGATATTTCGTCATTGGAAACGACGTCGCAGTTCAGTGTAAACTTTTTCTTTTTCTTTTTTTTTTTTTCTATTCAGTTGTCACTCTTGTCCCATTCATGAGATTGTCCCATTGTGGACGAGTAATAGAATTGGTAATAACGCATCGATTCGAACAGTTGTTGCCTGCACAAGTTAAACTGCTCTTTGATGGAGCCACTTTGTCTGAAATAGAACCGCTAGCGAGGGGTGATTACGTCCAAGGACGAGAGAAGATGAAAAGTGAAGTGGCGTTCTCTTTAAGGGCAGCGCACCATTTAGATCAAGCTGGCTGAATGCGTTGAAGCAGAAAACATAGGAACATATGTGGAGGAGAAGTGCATGTGATGCCTCCCTGGGTTTGTGCCCTGAATATTAGATTGTTTTCGGGACGGGAAAAATGTTGGAGATTAATGTAGCCAATTTTGCTTGTTTCATCCATAAACAGCACTGGTGTCACTTTTTATTACGTTCTGCATGTGTGAACCGAGTGCACTAAATTCACGCTACCTGTTTCAGCAGCATTACAATCAACCCACATCGCAAGGTCCACGCTGCTGCTTTGTACAATTCAATGCAAGTGAATTACATTACATAGTACCAGAAGCCACTAGATGTTAGTCTAAATAACAAAAAGTCCTGAACAGATTATTAGTGCAGCTTTGTCACCGGCATGTTGTTGTCCTACAGGACTGACCCTGTAATGTAACGGTAATGACTGAGCTGTGTAATGAAAATGATTTAGTGCTACACAACAACAATGACTCTTTACTGTATCGGTAATCACCCAGCTCTGTAATGGGAATGATGGCACTGTAATGGGAATGGCATAGTTGTAATGAGGCTGACCTGGTTATGTAATTGGAATCTCTCAGCTCTGTAATGGGAATAATCCTAAACTGAAAAAAAAAAATGGAATGGAATGAAAATAAGAACGGAAATATGAAGGACCTGGTTAAAAGAAAGAACTGAGACTGGAATGATTCAGTTCAGTAATGGAAATAACCCAGCTCCGTAATAAAGAAGATCAGTTCCCTAAAAAGACTGAAGTGTTGCTGTAATACTGTAGGAGTAGCCCAGTGCTGTAATGGATATGACCAGCTCTGTAATAGATATGACAAGACTCCATAACAGGAACAATCTATTGATAAATAAAAACAAAGGACTGATTACTTGAATTGGAGATGTACTATGACAATAGTGATAGATGTGATAGATGTACTATGACAATAAAACAGTTATGGAATGTGAATGACAAAGTTCAGTAATAAAAATGACACACCCCTGTAACAGGATTAACAAGGTCCTCGAATGGGAATGACTTTTAAATAGAGTGACTGATGAATGTGATGGGAATATCCCAGCTCTGTGATGGAAATTACTAGCTATGTGATGGACATGACCCAGCTTTGTAATGGGATTGACCCAATGACTTGAAAATGACGCAGCTCTATAATGGTCAGTTTACATAATTAAAGTGACATAGTGTTATAAAATGAATCACTGATTAGTGTAATGGGAATGACCAACTCTGTGATGGGAATGATCCACTCTGGTATTGGAATGACCGGGTTCTATAATAAGAATGACACAGCCCTATAACAAGGCGGCGCTCTGACTTAGTGGTTAGCACGGTCACCTTGCACCTCCAGGTTCCGAGGCAGGGAGTTTGCATGTTCTCCCCGTGCTTGGTGCGTTTCCTCCGGGTTCTCTGGTTTCCTCCCACCGTCCATGTGCTTGTTAAGTATGTGTGCTCTGCGATGGAATTGCACCCTGTCCAGGGTGTACCCCGCCTTGTGCCCTTAGTCCTTGGATAGGCTCCAGGCCCCTGCACCACTTTATACAGGATAAAACAGTATAGACTTTATTTGTCACATATACAGTACTGCACAATGAAATTCTTTCTTCACATATCCCAGCATAACTTGGTGGCAGAGCACTGGGTCAGCCATGATACAGTGTCCCTGGAGCAGGTAGGGTTTTAAGGGCCTTGCTCAAGGGCCCGACAATGGCAACCTGGTGGAGCTGGGGCTCAAACCGCTGACCTTCCGATAAGTACCTAAGTGTCTTAGTCCCCTTTACCTACCACTGTCTCCTCTGACTGTGAGTGAGTGAGCTCTATAACAAGAGTGATCATGTTCTACAATCAGAGATATGAAAGGAGTGACTAATTACTGTAGGAATGACCCAGGTCTATGATGGCAGTGACCCAGCTCTTTGATGGGATTGGTACCGCTCTGTTATGGGAATGATCCAGTACTTGGAAGGAAATGACACAGCACATAACACTCAAGTTCTAGGTTTTGACAATAAAGCAATACAAATTGCACTGAACACTGTATTGATTTACACTGAGATGGTATTTTAGCCATTATTAGACACAACTTTCACAAGATTCACACTTTCGCCATGTGTGCTTTTTTCACACACCAAGCCTGGCATCTTCTAAGGGCTCTTACAATGAATGGCACATATCACAGTCCATGGTATTCCTTTTTTTTTTTTTTTTGCCTGAGGTGAATTTCTTTGCCTGGAGCCATTCATAGGGATTTGAAAAGAAACTCTCCGTTGCTTAGAGGTATTTTTCATTGACATTTTATAATATCGGATGTGTCAGTTAGACAGCAACTAACTGAACAAGATTGGTGACATCTAGTTAAAATAAAATGTCTTTTAGAGCAGTGATGTAATCTTAATGCATTACACACAGACTGGCCACTAGTACTGGGTTGTACCCCTTTGTGGCTTTAATTCTTTGTGAGTGATTCTACAACAAGGTGCTGAAACATTCATTATAGATTTTGGTCCAGTGCATCCGGAAAGTATCCACAGCACTTCACTTTACAGCCTTGTTGCAACTGCAGTTTGCCGCAATCTTCTTTCCCACCACATCCTAAAGGTGGATCAAGATTTGCTGATTCAGAGGCAGTGGCATGTTCAGGAAACCAATTTAAAATTCTTTTAGCTTTGAAACATGGTGTGACATAAAGGGATGCACATGGTCAGCAACAAGACTCAGATGTCTCTGTTGGTACAAAAGGGCCCAAAGTGTGTTCCTCAAACCGTTACATACTCCACCAGCAGCAACCTGAACTGTTCATACAAGGCAGGATTGAACCATGCTTTCATGTTTTGACCCTACCATCTGAATGTCACAGCAGGAATAGGTCTCATCAGACCAGGCAACATTTTTCCAATCTTTCTTTCGTGAAATTTTGGTGAGCCCATGCAAGTTGTAGCCTCAATTTTTATAGCTGTTTATAGCAGATTGGGGTGTCTGTTGTTGTCTTCTGTTGCTCTCGCACATCTGCTTCAAGGTTCGATGTGTCGTGCATTTAGAGATGCTCTTTGGCATACCTTGCTTGCAACAAGATGTTATTTGAATTACTGTCGACTTTCTATCAGCTCAAATCATTCTCCTCTGACCTCTGGCATCAAAAGGCATTTTCGCCCAGTGAACTGCCACTCACTGAATATTTTCTCTTTTTCAGACCATTCACTTTAAACCCAAGAGATGGTCGAGCACAAAAAAGTTTCAAAAATACTCAGACCAGCCCGTCTGGCACCAGCAACCGTTCAAAGTCACTTAAATCAGCTTTGTTCGCCATTCTGTTGCTCGGTTTGAATTTCATCAGATTGTCTTGACTATGTTGCTGCCATGCGATTGCCTGGTTCGTTATTTGCATTAATAAGCAGTTAAACTGGTGTATCTAATGAACTGGCTGGTGAGGATATGTATATACAATATTATATGGAATATTAATGCATTAAAACCAGACATTCAGTCCTTTTTGTCATTGACTTTTGGTCATTTTAAATCTCCAGTATGAAGAATCAGATGGATTTACTCACATCCTCACAAGTGTAGAAATTAGGTTTATATAGTATTACTGCTATGTTCTTAACCCTGATATGTCAGATGTTGATTAGTTTTCTATAGCAGCAACTCTGACAATAGTTTGGCTGCATTGCATTAGCATTTGTAGAGTAAATCATTAATTTATTCATATAAACTTGTATGTTATGTGCCCCTACTGTATAAATAATAATAATAATAATAATAATAATAATAATAATAATAATAATAATTACTACACTCACTCACTCTCAGTCACTCATCATCTGTACCGCTTAATCCTGTATTCAGGGTCGCAGGGGCCTGGAGCCTATCCCAGGAGACTTAGGGCACAAAGAGGTACACACACACACTCCTCCACACACTACGGGCAATGCCAATTAGGCTAACCTACATGTCTTTGGACTGAGGGAGGAAACCCACCAAGCACGGGCAGAACATGCAAACTCCATGCACACGGGGACGGGAATCAAACCTGGCCGGGAATCGAACCCGGACCCTGGAGGTGCAAGGCGACAGTGCTAACCACCTATTATTACTACAGTTGTGATTATTTAAGAAAAAATAAATAAATAAATAAAAAGTCTCCAGTGGCAGAACTTTGCCATAGTTTCGCACCAAAGAAAAGTCTTGCGAAACAAGGAGTCGGCATCTTCATGATTCCTTGGAATTAACATCATCGTTTGTTTGTTTGCCTTATAACTTTAACTTTAAGAAGGAAAGAAAAATAGACACACAACATTGCATCACACCATCCTGTTAATTGCCTCTATATGAGAAGTGTTTATTTTCTCACATACTGTAAATGTACATACACAGTACATATGTACATAGCCATAACTCTAACACCACAAAATATTAACAAATAAACACTGATTTGAACGGGAAACTGGGGACAGGATCATAGGCACCCACGGCTCACACACACAGACCTGTAAAGACTAAAGACTAGACCTGCTGGTCCGATCCAAGTCTAACCACGATAAAAAGGCATCAGAACACCCGGTGCACCACAGTCCACACACACACACACACGGTGCCAAGCAGACAAAGAGCCCAAGGCAACCGACCCAGCCTCCAGATCCCAATCCGATTGAGGGCTTATGGGATGCACCAGACAAACTCGTCTGATCCCCATCCCACAACCCAAAGCACCCAAAGGAGATCCTGTGCAGTCATGCCCCAATGGGCCAGAGTTGCCCTGGTGGCACAAGAAGAACCTACAGGTCATAATATTTTTGCAGTGGAATGTTTTAGCTGATCAGTTTAGTTACCGTACTCTGATCCATACATCACATGGTTCCTTACTTCCAAGGCATCAGAAGACATTTATCTAGACGCTTGTCACTTGCAAAACTCTATAGAACGTATGATTAAAAATTCTTAGAAATGTAGAAATTTTAAGATCAACTGGTGTCACCTCAAACGGCTTCACAAGCACTTTGCTTACTTATCTGATGATCGACTTTGAGTTTCTCCATCCTCTGGGTTTGATCTGTTAGGATGTTAGTTAAAAATGCTGCCTCTTCTAAATTCTAAATACTTGCTTTATGAGTTCCTCAGTAATACTTCATTCTGCTTGTGTAAGCACTGCAGTCATCATTCCCAGAACTCAATAATCTCCATAAACACATTTTATGTTCGGAATTATACATCAGACATTTACTGTATTACTGCGAATCAATTAAACAGTTCAGCAAAAGATTATGTTGTTCAGCCTTTCTTCCCCAAGATATTATTTTAAAAGAATTGCTGCTGAAGCGAAATGCGAAACGGCCCTGAAAATTAATCTGAATGAGTAACTGAGAATTGAAACACCAGAGACTCGACATCGCTGCATTACCGGGAAGGACATGCATACAAAGCGTTATGTCAGCTCAGAGGGACTGTTTACCCCTCATACTTAACAATTAACTAGTCAAGCCTTCAGAAAAATGTCATGTTGTACACTGTGTAAACACACCACACAAGCACACACACACACACACACACACACACACACACACACACACACACACACACACACACATGCACGCACTTTGTTTTCAGCCCTACTTTTTAAAAGTGCCTTGTCTGAAGTGATCAACAAACCCGAGGCATTTATTCTATATCTTTGTGCATTACAAAGTAAAGCTCAAAGCTAGATAGACTTCAGTAAGCAAAAAAATACCTTTTACATTTCTTCATTTCTGGACTACTTTCTTAGCTCCCAGGTCTTTTTTGTGGCCTGGCCAATCAATTGAAAACTTAGGTCAATGCAGAAAAAAAAAAAAAAAAAACGTTTTTTTTTTTTAGTTTTTTTTTTACGATGGGCCAAAATTGTCAAATTCATGTGAATGTGCCATGCTGTTATAGAAAAAAGCGAAAACATGAAAAATTTGATGATGGCATGATATTTTATCCATTTATACAGTAATTACGGCAATCAAGCTGACAACCCAACCCCTTAAGTAACTGCCACAGAAACAATGGATACATGGGGAGTATCTTTCGCTCGTTGTGCCGGATAGCAATACAGTAGAAAAAAATGAAAAAAATGAAAAAATTAAATACAGTAGATATAGTTCAAGCCATAGGAGTCAAAGGAGTAAAGTTGTCCATACTCTCAATCACAGTACACACTAAAAAATGCTGGGTTGTTTTTACTACCCAAACGCTGGGTTGCCTCTGTTGGGTAATTTTTCTGGGTTATTTACAGGGAATTGGGTACTTTTTTTTAACCCAGCTTGCTGGGTTGGAGTTGGGTTAGCTAGTGACAGCTAACATCACAGATAAGACCGCCCCTCCCCCGAAGTTCACCGGTGTATTCAGTGGCTGTGTCAGCTTCGTGTCTGTTTTTTGGTCTTCCTCCTCACACATTTAAGAGGAAATGTAAACTTTACACACACTTTACACACACTTTCACTCACCTATGACTGAATTTGTTCACTGTATGTAACATATATTACTGTGTTAACGTTACACTCAAACTTTCAGCC
Source organism: Clarias macrocephalus (assembly GCA_011419295.1). Taxonomy (NCBI): domain Eukaryota; kingdom Metazoa; phylum Chordata; class Actinopteri; order Siluriformes; family Clariidae; genus Clarias; species Clarias macrocephalus. Next base: position 122,713 of record JAAGKR010000872.1, on the reverse strand, counting down.
TGGTTTGTGCTATAACATGCTAGTTTTCTGACAATGGCTGCTAGCCAGCCAAACCAAAGAACCCCACCTGTGTATGAAAGAAACTGCAAAAATGTCTGAGCTTTTTAGCTTTCTTTGTAGAATGCTTGCAGGGTGTATGAAGATGGTGAAGTGATGAATGAAGGCTAAACTGTTAACTGTAGTGCCAGCATGACGCTAGCATTTAGCTAGGTTGCTTGCTTTAGCAACCACATATAAAAAGCTGAGGTGTTACAAAACACTAATCTTCTTACAAATATGCAGACTAAACAACCCTCTCGATTTTTCCATAAACTTTTACTTTCTTTAATTTCTTTCTTTTTAAGGTTGGA
>JAAGKR010000872.1:111613-122343 GCA_011419295.1 Clarias macrocephalus | reverse complement strand
TCAGAATGAACGTGGATACGGAGATCAAAGATGTGCAGTGTTTATAAAGAAGCATCCCCTAATTGTCTTGCTGCTACACATTAAACTTTTCTCCATCATTTTGTCCTATAATATGTGTTGTCCTACAAGACGTGCCATACTTATGCACGTGCACGTTTAAATCGTCAAAATGTCACTCGGAGTGCCCACATATGCATGTTCAAGTAAGGGACCAGACTGTGCCAGTGTGTGTGTGTGTGTGTGTGTGTGTGTGTGTCTGTGCCAGTGTTTGTGTGTGTGTGCTCTCCGTGCCGCAGCATGCGCAATGACCACATGCACAGCTCCTGTCGATACGTGAACCTTCCCCTGCTATGAATGTAATAAAGACAACTTAGCTTGTAAATCAGTGTCACCGACTGACCCCTGTCATCGCTCCATCAGGCATCACTAAAAGCGCCATAATCTTCCATTAATCCATTAGGGAAAGACGGAGAAATGAAAGAGGGCAATTTCAGTTCAATTCCTCTAGCAGGTTTATACTGTAAGAGTGAACAAGTGGCAAGAGAGGTGAGAGGGGAAAAAATTACATTTTAAGGAATATATTTTTTCCTTTTTAACATCCAACTGAAGTAAAATGCTGTAATGCTTAAGCAAAAAAAATATAAAAATAATAATAATAATAATAATAATAATAATAAATGCATGAAGTCAACAGACGTGGCACTAGAGATGGATCCGTAAAAAAAAAAAAAAAAAAAGTAAAAACAAACGCATACCTCGTTTTTCACAGTGAACTGGACGTATTGGAGTCCGTGTAATGTACTGCATTTTTGCTGAGGCATTTATATTCTCTTATTTACTTTATACCTCTATAAAGACCTCAGATTTTTCCCATGAGGACGTGACTAAGACGATATGAGACAAAATGAGAACCTGGTCATTTGCAATCCCATAAATTATAATCATATACTGTATTACAGTATATACACAAGATTGACTGTCTTATCAGCGAGATCTGTTTAAGGCTACCGTCTCCCCGGTCACTGCTGTGCAGGTGTGAACGTGTTCCATCAGGTCATTCGTAACTGCGGTGTGAGCAAAAATGGGATGTCCAAGTTGTGATTTGCACGAAAGAAGAAGAGGAGCATGCAGTGATTTGTGATTTGTTTTTGTGGTCTGAGGATGTACCTGGTGCTGAGGCCAGCATAAACAGAAGCGTTTGGGTATCTGCAAACAACAATTGGAACGATACTCTAAGGAAGGTGAAAGTTTCCTAAAGAGAATCATTACTGGTGACGAGACACGGATTCATCACTATGAGCCTGAGTATGAGTAACGGAAACATCCCCAATCTCCGACCGAGAAAAAAAGTTCAAAAGTCAACCATCAGCTGGAAGATTCATCAACGCTTGCAGGTTTCCGGGATTCTCATCTCAAGGGCCAGAAGTATTGGAACATCATCATCATCAGGAAAAAGGTTTAACAATCAAAAGCACTCGTTACAGTAAGATGCTTATTGACGAGCTGAAGACTAAACTTCGGATTAAACGCAAAGGACCGACACCCAAGTCGTGGAGTCGTGGTCCCGCATGATGATGCACATCTGCACACTTCCGCCAACTTCGTTTTGAGGTTTCGAGGCCTATAGTCCTGATATCAGACTTTCACCTGTTTGGTCGCCTGAAAGCAGCCCTACGAGGATGAAGATGATCTTCTGATGAAGAGGTATCTGGCACCAATGTTTCAGAAGCAGGTCCTTTGAGTGATACGTTGTGAAGTTCAACCATGTTTTTCCAGTACATTCCGAAGAAGCTCGATCGGATTGAGATCTGCGGAATTTGGGAGCCGAGTCAACACTTTTGATCTGACCCTGCCGTTAACTCTTTGAGCGCGGCTCTGGATGGCTCAAACATTTTGTGATGGTGACAAAATGTAAACGCAATATGGAAAATGGAAAGATTCATCATTAGAGGCCCTTCATTTGTACAGTATCATCTGATTTGGTCATTCTTTCACAAGTTGGTCAACATTTACATAGATCATCTTGCATTTAAGGTATTTTGCAGACGCCTTTATCCAGAGCGACTTACAATTTATCTCATACTAAAGTACATGTGAGCAGTTGAGGGTTAAGGGCCTTGCTCAAGGGCCCAACAGGGGCAAACTAGTGGTGCTGGGATTTGAACCTAGGACCTTCCAATGAGATCCAATCAGTAGTCCAATGCCTCAACCACTGAGCTGCACTATCTTGTATAGTGCAAAAGTATGTAGTGTAAATCAGCTCGTTAACGAGAATGGAAATTTCTAAGGGCGATAAAATGACAATTTGTTGTCCAAACTTCATCTATCAGCCTTAGCGAATCGGTCAACGCCAAAATCACTCCGTGTAACATTAGTTTTAAAGGTTCCGTATTTTGCAATTTTTATAATGTCTCAGAGCTCACCAAAAGTGTGTGTGCATTAATGTAATAGATTGTCCCATACCTTAAACTCGCTTTGTTTCATTCCTGTGCCAGTTTAATGCCTATGTGGGGATCTTCTTATATGAGGTCACAGTAGGGGAAACAATCTAATTGGTTTAATTAGGACCTGGGTAATATACTGGAAAATAGAAAAAACACAAAAAAAAGCAGTGGATTTATTTAATTAATTAATTTATTTATTTATACATGCACAGTGAAGACCCATCTGAATATCTAAAAATGACTCAAGAGAGATTTTTGCATCACTTTAAGCTCACAATTTGAACATATAATTCAAAAGATTCATTCCAGGATACAGGGCTGTTTTTTTCTTTTTTTTTCACTCCATTTTGGTTAAATGTATCTGACTTTGTGTATGTATTTAAGTTGCACAGTAGGTGAGGCTAGTTTTGATATACTGTACTGTACTCCGCACCACGTGGGAGCTCTGTGCAGGAATTGAATGTATTTAATTGTTCTGTCAGTTTTATCGCTTTATGATCCGAGGTGCAGAGGCTGTGAGTTGTGACTGATAGAGTCTATATAGAGAGGATGGCGATGGTGGTGACGAAGGACAGGCTGGTAAATCGGGTACAGTGGGATGGAGAGATGCTCTATAATAAGATTGTAGGAGGGATTTACTGCAGCACAATTTCCCCTAGAGCGCTTATATAGAAACTCTCTCCCTCTCTCCCTCTCTCTCTCTCTCTCTCTCTCTCTCTCTATTGCAGACTATTTTCTTCATTTCAGTGTCTGCTTTGTCCTTTTCCCTCAAAGTTGTTATTTTCTGAAGCTCAGAGCCAGATCCAGCTTGGCTAAGCACGGAAGGCGCGGCAGTCACATGGACAGGTCGATCAGGCAAAGCGAAGGAGGAAAGATGCATGATATTACTCATACTCCCACAAGGTTAAAGCAACCTGCAAATATGCAAAACCATTTTTTTTTTCCAATCAACCACGTGGCCACATGTGTCCAAACAGCTTGGATGTGCACACAAAATGCAGAGCCAAGCCAAATGAGTCAGCCCATGTGTGTGTGTGTGTGTGTGTGTGTGTGTGTGTGTGTGTGTGTGTGTGTGTGTGTGTGTGTGTGTGTGTGTGTGAGAGAGTGTGGACCACCCGTCAACCGACAGCCTGTGTTTACACACATGCGAAGCATTACACTCCCCTGTCCGTACACACCCCTCTGCTGGATACATCAGCCTGGATGTTCCATTCCTCCCAGTTGATGACTAAATTGAAGTTTTCATTCCAAATTAAATTCAGATTTCATTCCAAGTATTTAAGATCTCAACATCAGAGAAGTTTTAAGTCGTAACCGGTTACGGTTTTTGTGTAGCCTGTGAAATAGGTTTGACAGGTGAAAAGTTCCAGAACCCCCTGACTGCAGAATGAACACATTTACTGAATCTAAACACACACACACACACACACACACACACACACACACACACACACACACACACACACATATACACACATAAAACGGTCCTCTTGTTCTTTCTCACTTTTTGGAAAGTTTTGGGGCACAGGAGGCATGAGGCAGGGTGCCAATCCATATATTCATACACAATTACACGCTCATTCACACACTATGGGCAATTTGGGAACACTGATTTGGACTGTGGGAGGAAATCGGAGTACCCCGAGGAAACCCACCATGCACAGGGAGAACATGCAAACTCGCAAGCAAACAAGGACCCGTGGTGGGAATCAAGCCCAGAACGAGGAGGTGCAGAGCAACGGTGCTGATCAATACACCACTGGCTTTATGATGGTTTATTATGATGGTTTAAGATTTCAAGGTGATTTTAAACACAAACACAAGGAAAGACTGAACAGTGGTGGGAATAACCCTGGGAGACGCTTCGTGCCAATGGACTTTAGTAGTTTATGTGGATAGTGGCTGGGACTTCATGCACCGGTTTGTGTGATCGCATGTGGCTTGTTTAGCCAGAGGTGCAGAGTATAAACAGACCTCGGGTTTGTGTTTAGTTTCTCTCACATCTGTTCTAATATTGCTTTGTGTTGCTCTCAGTCGGGTAATTCATTTCAGCCAAGTTTCAGCACTAGCTCATGTCCTTCGTTCTTGTTTTTTGTTGTTTTTTTTTGCTTGATTTCTCTGTTTAGATTTTCGTTAATTATAGTTAAACTCTTAACTTCTGCAATTATGCCTCGCCTGAGTCCATAGAGCGATAGCTTGAATTTGCAACAAGTGTGTGTAGAGACTTGCCAAACCACGACTTTAATCGTGACAATCATGTTTTGTTTTGTTTTTTGTTATCCCAATATCCCTTGAACATGGTAGATTGAGCAGCATCGTCTTCACTTGTTCTTTGGCTCATTTAAAGGGTTAAAATATCTTTAAGAAAGGTGACATTCAATTGATTTCCAAGTGCCGGGCTAAAGGATTGAGGAATTATAGCGCACCATGAGTCCAGCAGGAACCCTAACATCAGGTTGTAATTTGGTTGTAATGACATTGCAATGATGTTCACTGTCGGGATAACATCACACACTATGGGCAATTTGGGAACACTGATTTGGACTGTGGGAGGAAACCGGAGTACCCCGAGGAAACCCACCATGCACAGGGAGAACAAGCTTTGTTTTGTTTTTGAAAGTGAGAATGAATTTGATAAAATGACATTGAGATATTGTTGAATGTCACAAACACCTTTGCAAATACAGTCTCAAGGCGAGACATTCTAACCTTTATTTGGAGCATTTATGCCAAATGACGTCCATGTGCATGAGTGACCCAAAAGCTTCCCTCGCACATCATGTGTATCTCACGTCATGTACTGTATCTCGTAGTGTTGTATTTTTTTTTTTTGTTTAAGTAATATTACCATGAGGTGCATCTTAGCTCCCAAATTACTCAACTGTAATATAATGATCGTGGTGCTCGCTGATACTGTAGATACAAGCATTTACAAGCTTTAACAGTGCGTTCCCTCGTGGTACAGAAGATTGAGTTCCACTCAGGGCATCGATTTGGTATTAATTTGGTTTACGTATTTTTTTTATTTTTTTATAATGATATTCTTCCAATGGAATTTCATCAAAGCAATTGTAAAACGTTTAAAAACAACTTTATACCAACATAGTTCTACGTTCCCTGACATTGCCTAATTAACATTTCCACAGCATTCAGACAACCAAAAATTCCTGCCGGGAGGCGACAAGGTGACTTCGTTACAAACGGACTTTCGCTCTACAGTCTCTCGCCCGGATCCAAGCGCATTTGACCCCAAAGTTCAGTTCGTCTGCAAAATATGAAGACTCAGCATCATGCCCGAGGGGAGTGGGGGAGGGGAAGCAGTCGTACCCATGCACAACACGAATCAATCATTTCTAGTGTGAAAGCAGCTTTAGACCGCTGCCAAGGTGTGTGAAAAAAAAAAAAAAAAAAAAGATGACAGAAGAGAGCACTAAGCAATCAGGTACACAGAGCTAAATCGGTTCAATACGTTTGTTCTGGCAATGGATCTGCTTTCCCACCTAGCTCAGTGATCGAACCCCGTATTAAGGATTAGCAACAGAGAGTGCGTAAAAAAAATGTGGGTCCAAGAGAAGCATTAAAAAGTCATGAGCTGGGATGGATGCAGAGGAAACCTCCTCTCCGCTGCAGTCTGCTGAATCACACGTTTCACTCAGCTCCATGCTGGTAAAGAGAGAAACGAAATGTGTCTCATTATGATGCACATAAAACACATAATGTCACCTTAATGTGATGCACGATAATGGCCTTGCGATATAGAGAGCGCTATGGTTCACCCTCAGATACACAGTACGTACAACCCTGCTTGGCATGAAGCCTGAGATTCTAGGACATGTTTTAATGAGTGGTGGAAAGACTGGGTTACATTGTCTAATCATGAAAGATGTTTTATTGTCTCACATAATCTTAGAGTAAAAATATTAGCGTGACCTTTGCCATATGGAGTATCTTGTCAAGAGTCAAGAGTTGTAATTTTTTTTTTTTTTTTTGTATGGAATGGAAAAAACAAAAAAACATACTTGTAGTAGCAAAAACATTCAGGGTCACAGAGGGCCTGGAGCAGATCCCAGGGAACTTAAGGCACAAGACAGGGTACGCCCTGGATGGGCTGCCAACCGACTGCAGGGCACAAGCACATACTGTACATTCACACACCCAATCATACACTATGGGCAATTTAGAAATGCCAGTCAGTCCACACCACAGGTCTTTGGACTGGTTCACGAAACCCTCAATTCATTGCGGGATTCGAACCCTCAACCCTGGACTCCCACCAAAACACATGCAAACATCACATAGATATGTGTTAACCCTAAATGCTAGCGGTGCGAGGTAACAGTACAGTACTAACCATTGTGCTAGAAACACAGATGTTTACACATCGATGGAAACCCACTCGAAAAACAGCGTAGAATCCTATGATCAAACCCTCAGCCTGTACAGTACATGTGTATGCAAAGAACTTAGTTCACACACTTTCCAGGCCCATTCCTATCTAATATTTTACTCATACATTTACTACAGATATATTTGGATAAATAGTAAAAAAAAAAAAATCAACAAAAGTAAAAATCAGTTGGATCAGTCTAAGAATATCCAAGCTTTGTTTTGTACCTAGCGTGCTAGCTATATCAATTTGTCACCATCAAACCGTCCCCTGATCTCCACCAAGCATTTTCACTGGTGTCTCAAAATGTCAGGGAGTTTGTGTAGGAAAAAAAAAAAAAAAGAAGAAGTCACAAGCAGAACGCACCTCCCTTGGCTTTGTTCCAAGGCACTATTGTGTTACTGTGGCTAGGCTGTCCCGAAGATTAAGTGCTGAACTTATGCTAATACCAGTGCTCCAGAAATATCTGCTGAATCTGCACACAAACACTTGCAGGGTGCATTGCTTGCACTTTTCTTTCTCTATTCATCAGGTGAAGGAAAATCAGATAGACTTTCTGCTCCTGAGCCAGCCGAAACCTAAAACGGCGGCCCGTACCACCTGTCAGGCACTAATAAATTAGCCTAGCATCTTACTGGTTAGCCTTGAGCCTGTGGATCTACTGCATAAAAACTAATGCTAATGCAATTTTGTTGAGATATGCGTTAACCACTTGCCTAAGATTCTTTAGAGGATTTTGTATGACAAGTTGTTCACTCAGTCATGGAGTATGTTTAGCTTATGAGATAGCATGTTGCTATTGTCACTACACACACATCCATTTAGGAAGCTCAGTAGTCTCAATAAGGTTCATGGAGCCCAGTGGTGATTACCATTATATTTAAATCACATATACTCCATATATACTCCATATATACTCCATATATACTCATTCACACACTCCAGGCAATTTGGAAACGGCAATGTCGTTGGACTGTGGGAGGAAACTGGAGTACCTGGAGGAAACCCAGCAAGCACGGGGAGAACATGAAACCTCTATGCACACAGACTCCAAGGCGGGAATCGAACCCAGACCCTGGAGATGCGAGGCTACAGTGCTAATCACTGAGCTACTGTGCCGCCATAAATATATAAATAAATATATATATAAAGAGTTTTAAGTTGTTTAAGTGTTCCAGTCCATCACATTACATGTGTGGGAAAAGAAAAAAGAAAAAAAAAACTTTGTTTTTATCTATTGAGCCCATTTACAACTTAGCCTGAGGAAATGCTTCAGTCAGTCAACACCTGATGAATATGTAAATTATATACTTCTCTGATTTGTGAGTCTTGATCTGGATCCCCTCAATAGGCCTCTTTCCTCAAAGCTCGGTTCCTGAAAAATATCTCATTTATGGCAGGTGCATCAGAATGTACTCCCACTTGACAAATACAAAGCAGGAAAAGAAATTAGGAGGTTGTTATAAATGCTTCCCCAAATGCTCCTGAATTCTTTGGCATTTGCTGGTTCCAGGAAGGAAAAAAAACATTACCGACGTAGGTTGTTTTGGAAAACAGAACCGTTTTAATGAAATAAATGTTGGAACGACGTGGACTACATGACATGATGGTGTAATAACGAAATGTTGCAAAAAACAAATTAATACAAAACAACAGGCTTGAGCATGACTCAATCTCCAGTTGCACGGGTGAGAGCGCTGCATGCTCACCACTGGACCACTAGGAAACATGACATATTATACATAACGACGAGCACCCCAAAAAATAATGGACAACAGCAATTTACTGAAATAATTTGGAAAGCAGACAAAAGAGTATAAATAAATCTGTTCTGCGAAAGCAGACGTGATGCAGCTTTGATGCCATATTACAGTAGGGTAATTTGAGAGCTACAGTAAGATGCAGCTCGCGATAATATTTCAGAAAGAAAAAAAAACAGAGACAGAACATTACAGCACTAGGAGATGCATGGCGTGAGACAGGAAGCTGTTGTGTCCGTCCCAATCTCTGATCAGAATCCTAAACCCTGTTTGAAACCTAAGGGATGTAGTCAGACATTTCAACATCCGACATATGTTTCAAAAAAGTGTCAGAAGTCATTCTAACTTTTAAAAAACATGTTGTCCCAACAGGGAACGTCATCGCGGTATTTGTACGACCATATTACAATGATCATCCAAATTTAGGGTGCGAGACTGTAACAAATTGATTTTGGATCAAAAAGGCCAGAGATAAACTATAAGACTTGGAAACAGCACTCAGCTATAAAGAAGTGTCATTTGTCATCTGAAGTGTCAGTGATATTTGCATTAGGATATGTGATGAAAGTAAATTTCACAGTACCTTGTCAGTGGGCTAATTGATTAAAAGTGAATAGTCGATGACATGATGCGTGTTGCATGTGGTCATGTGACTGGGAATGGCGCCTGAGAATACAGGATGCGTTAAGATCAGCATCAGTAGAAATACACAATATGAGTAATGTTATGGCAGGCTTGCAGTGCTTGGACCCGTACAAAAGACATTAAAAAAAATAATAAAATAAAATAAACCCTCCTAATTACAGAGAAATAGAAAGAATGATAAACAGATAGATGAGACATACAATACATGTGCGGTGTACACCAAGAGAAACATACATGCGTTTGACCTTCACAGCGAGGGGGCATTTTGCTGGAACGCTTACGTCCAGTTGTCCTTCTAAGAAGGACAAATCAATACGGAGTTCTTCTGACTGATCATTTTCTATCCTGATGAGAGTGGTGTCATCCAGAATGACTCCAATCCCATCAAGTGAAAATGAAAATGTACAGTATAGTAGTTGCCTACTGTGGTTGAGTGACCACAGACATTGGGTTTTAATGTGTCCACTCAGGCAGTCTCTTATTTGGCTTTATAAAAAAAAAGTATGAGTATTTTGCATCCTGGGCATCAATTGTAGGTTTTATCATCATCATCATCAGCAGCAGCAGCAGCTGCAGAGATATGTGACTGCAATGTTTCAAAAGTAGAATACAAAAAATAATAATAATAATAAATGATGTAAAGGGATTTCTGTGTCAGTGTGGCAACTCAGGCATCTCTTAAAATGTTCAGCCATTCTTAGCATCCTTGTCTGTGTGTGTGTGTGTGTGTGTGTGTGTGTGTGTGTGTGTGTGTGTGTGTGTGTGTGTGTGTGTGTGTGTGCTTTGTGCAGTGCTGCTCAGTGTGCTTTCTGCCGGGGCTCAGACACAAATGAAGAAGGTTGTTGGGGACAACACGACGCTGCCCTGCCATCACCAGTTCCGCCAGTCGAACGGACAGACGCTGGACATCGAGTGGATCCTGCAGAAACCCAGCTTTAAACAGCGCGTGGTAACGTCATAGCTTTATTCCTTTCTTTGTTTTTGTTTCGTCTTAGTCTTTCATTTCTTGGGCTCTGGAGCTGCAAGTGATTTTTCCCACCATGCTGGTGGATTCTTGATACTGGTTGCTCAAAAGGCACTTATTAAGAATCGATTCATACTTTTATTTTTTTTTTTTCGATTATTTAAGCAAACGTACAAATGGTCTAAAATTGATGAATTCCTTCAAAGCTTTTACAGATTATAGAAACCGCTTACAACCTCTGCAGACACTCGTATTTTGCAAGAGTATTGTTGCTTCCCACCACTGCCAGGGAGCCTTTAAATAGGAACGATGTCGTGGCTTAAACGATTAAGGCGGCTTTTGATATCTGATTGGATGGACAGGGGTTCAAACAGGGGTTTGACACTGTTGAGTCTTTAATCAAGGCTCTTAACCCTGTTTGCTTTGGGGTGATGTATACAGACTCATCCTTTGCTCTGACCCTATGCTGAAATATATATATATATATATATATATATATATATATATATATATATATATATATAATATAA
>JAAGKR010000872.1:69043-111593 GCA_011419295.1 Clarias macrocephalus | reverse complement strand
AATGATGTAAAGGGATTTCTGTGTCAGTGTGGCAACTCAGGCATCTCTTAAAATGTTCAGCCATTCTTAGCATCCTTGTCTGTGTGTGTGTGTGTGTGTGTGTGTGTGTGTGTGTGTGTGTGTGTGTGTGTGTGTGTGTGTGTGTGTGTGCTTTGTGCAGTGCTGCTCAGTGTGCTTTCTGCCGGGGCTCAGACACAAATGAAGAAGGTTGTTGGGGACAACACGACGCTGCCCTGCCATCACCAGTTCCGCCAGTCGAACGGACAGACGCTGGACATCGAGTGGATCCTGCAGAAACCCAGCTTTAAACAGCGCGTGGTAACGTCATAGCTTTATTCCTTTCTTTGTTTTTGTTTCGTCTTAGTCTTTCATTTCTTGGGCTCTGGAGCTGCAAGTGATTTTTCCCACCATGCTGGTGGATTCTTGATACTGGTTGCTCAAAAGGCACTTATTAAGAATCGATTCATACTTTTATTTTTTTTTTTCGATTATTTAAGCAAACGTACAAATGGTCTAAAATTGACGAATTCCTTCAAAGCTTTTACAGATTATAGAAACCGCTTACAACCTCTGCAAACACTCGTATTTTGCAAGAGTATTGTTGCTTCCCACCACTGCCAGGGAGCCTTTGAATAGGAACGATGTCGTGGCTTAAACGATTAAGGCGGCTTTTGATATCTGATTGGATGGACAGGGGTTCGCGCGCTAGTGCTGCCAGGCTGACACTGTTGAGTCTTTAATCAAGGCTCTTAACCCTGTTTGCTTTGGGGTGATGTATACAGACTCATCCTTTGCTCTGACCCTATGCTTATATATATATATATAATCTTACTGTGCTGCAGAGTATATAATCCTAATCTTTGACTTTGTATGAGCAGTTGGTGCAATACCGCCACCTACTGGACTGGATGGTGTTGCACAAGATTGGAAGGGGAAAAAAATGTCACATTGATTAACATGTCATGTCAAACAATCAACACAAATTTCAACTTTTATAAACTTTTCAATGTTTATAAACTCTTTTAAATAGTTTTAATGCTTCAAAACCTGTAAGAAATACTGTATAGCTGCATGAAGTAGTGCCACTGGATCGAATCATAATATCCAGAAATCCAATCAAATTGAGCCAACTGCCTGTGAATTACAGCCCTAGTTCTGGCAGTAAATCAGATCAGTGGTTTATAATAACATGTCCGGTCTAATGCATTATAGTTTCTATAGTAACAGGAGATCAATTCAGATGGACTCGACTGTATGTCATACACTATATGAGTAAAATTATTGGGCCAAACCTGTTAATTATTGAATTCATGTGTTTCAATCAGGCCCCTTATCCCCAGTGAAGATCACGCTTTAATGCTTCAACATAACAAAAGATCTTGGACAATGCTATACCTAAAAACCTTTGTGGCAACAGTTTGGGGAAGGTCTTTTTCTTTTTATAACATTGCAGTGCCCCAGTGCACAATGGTTTGATGAGTTCAGTGTGGAAGAACTTGACCGGTCCTAACACAGAGCCCTGACCTCAACCCCATCGCGAGCCAGGTCTTCTCGTCCAACATCAGTGCCTGATATCATCAATGCTCTACAGAATAAATGGTCACAAATTCCCACAGAAACATTCCAAAATCTTGTGGACACGCTTCCAAGAAGAATGGAAGCTGCAATAGCTGCACCACCTCCATACTGAAGTATATGAATTTATATACAGTACAAAGTTATTGCAGGTTAGTGTACAATCTAAAACTAAGAATAAGCAGATTTTTATAAACATGCCGGCATTTAAGAAATGCATGTACTGTAATGTATAAAGTCATTGCTTTCTGTGTCTCCAGTATCAGTACTTTGTAATTTTCAGTATGTGTTCACTAGAGAAAAGTTTCCAACGTAGAAGGCTTTGCAAGCACTTTTTGCTCTTTTTATCATAATTTAAGTGTTGGCAAATTGATGGAGGGAGATACTGAGGGAGATACTGTTGTAGAAACAATGACGATTTAATGACAGGAGAGCAGTAACTCCACACACTATTCAGTATCTATCCCTCGTGATGCACTTTACCACTTCATATTTACTTTTTTATTTTTTATTACGTTTCTCTTTTTCAGTCTTTCGTATCCTTTTGTCTGGGTTTATCCCACCAGCTTTATATGCCAGCAGACACTTTCCTTTCCCTGGCGCTTCGCTTTGACAGGAAGAGCTACACTCATGTCATTGTCATGCTCTTCATGTTTTGCTATTGCAGCTCTTTTTTTTTCTTCCCCACAGCACCCCGGTTACCGTCTTCCATTAGATTCCCTGTCTCTCTCTCTTTCCTCTCGGCTGTCCTGCCACAGGCTAAAACTGCTTTCTCCACAGCTTCACAAACAAACCTGAAACAAGATCCACCTGGAGCCATGTGGCTGTCAAACACAACGCCTGCATCTTTATTCGCTCCGCCTCGCGCTCCCTGCCTGTCTCATAGATACCTATTACACTGCAAATCCATTCGGAGCAACGTTTTTAATTGGATAAAATAATGACTTTAAGAGCGGCTAATGTAATATTTGCTTATCTGATTTCCAGAGGCAGTTAAATCATGTTTTGGTGTCAGCGCAGGAGCTGTAATGCCGCTGAACAAGCTTAATAAGTGTGTCACTAAGAACATTATAATTTCAAATGAAATTAAACATCGGATAAGATGCACTATTCTCAGCAGTGTTCATCGAGGCGAAAAGAGCCGTGTGTGCATGTAAAATAAATCTCTTTCAGTCCACATCTGCCAGGTATTTGGATTTAACTCTCCGGCGGAAAAATAAGAAGAATTCGGAAAGAGGAGCAAGCCTGCATGAGAGCGTCCGAGTCCTCAGCTTACATTTAACGAGAAGATTCTCGTTAATTACAATAGTGTCTCAAACTTTGAGAATGAGGTGGAGACAGTTGCGGGATGAATAAATCATCCTCTGAGGACTCTGTGATGTGATGGGAGAATTGAGAAAAGTAGAAAGAAGGTTCTCTCTTTGAAGTGTTTAAACTCAGCTTATTACAATATATGGCACATTATTTCTTAATGATTATGAAGTATTTAATAGCTATAGTTAGATTAATAGTAATGTTGGTCTAGGTTCATTCTGTGATCCAGTGCAATGGTAGAAAACACTAGGGATATCACGATACCTCCGAGATTTGATTATAATTGCGATTCTATAAGTATCGTGATTTTATGAATACATTGGAACCTTGGATTACGAGAATAATTCGTATTCCATATTCCACAACACTCTTAAACCAAATCAAATTTTCCCATAAGAAATAATGAAAACTCACATTATTCGTGCCACAGCCAAAAAAATAAATACATAAAAATAATTATTACAATTATATATGTGTATATATTTGTGTGTGTGTGTGTGTGTGTGCGCGTGTGTGGAATTAGCCCCTTCCATCACCTTGTCTTACACAGTAAAATTCCTCCTCCGCCCCTCCCCCCCCACCTCGCTTTTTAAGTTTCACAACAAACACACACACACAACGGAAACACTGTTTTAACGGAGAAAAAAAAGGAAATCTCTCTAATGACACTCACGTGAGCGCATACGAACGGAATCACTGCTATAAAGTAAAAAACAAACGAACAAATGAACCAGCACCTTACCTTTGAAAAGAATCGCGACAGAGCAGTTTTCTGTGTAAAGCAGAGAGTGTGTGTGTGTCAGTAGGTGGCACACTGAAACAGAGAGGGAGATGTTGATTATACCAGTAAGAGATGAGCACTAAGACCCAGCAGGGGAGATGATTACCCACAATTCCGCAGCGCAAGAGAGAGAAAAATCATTGGAGTGTCACAGGGAGTGTCAAAACAAGAGCGCATGCGTGATACATGATACTTGGCACTCGTAAACCAAGACTTGCTTGTTTTTCAAGTAAAAATTAATTAAAAATCTTTGCGGAACACTCATGAATCTCGTTACTCGCCATCCGACGTTCCACTGTATCCCGATTTGATATTACACTTTTACCTGATTTTATTGCAATTTTAAAACAGCATTTAAGCAGTGCAAACTAACTTCAAATACAAGAGTTTAACGTTTTACGAAGTTTACAAAAGAATTGTGATCCATAACTGAATCGATTTTTTCCCTCCATTTCTAGAAAACACTTTTTCAATACGGAAAGCACGTACAAATACAGAAAGATAAGTTTGGATTATGTAGGATTTCTGATTTTGCACATGAATTCTGCATTAGTAGCACATCGGGCCCGTGTCAGTAGCTTGTGTGGGTTGTATGTTTGCATATACACATTTTTTCTGTATTTTACGTGTGTTTTTTGCATTTCTGTATGTATTTTCACATATGTATTTTCCTGTATGTGCAGGTGTTCTCTGTGTGTTGTCTTTTCCTGATTTGCGTGTGGGTTTTTTTTTTTTTTTTGTATTCGTATTTGTATGTATTTTCTGTATTTGCACATTTTGTGATTTTCCTACTTACAGTTTTTACCACTTTACAGACCATCACTAAATATCAGTACTAGACTTTTTCCTTATTTCTGTTTTTCTTTGTTTCTTTTCCTTTCTTACTTCTTACTTTCTTTTCACTTCTAATGTCAGATTTACACAGTTCGCACTATATATGGCCAAAAGTTTGTGGACACTTGATAATTTTACACACACACACACACACACACACACACACACACACACACACACAAAATCACTCAAAAAGATACACAATTTTCTTTTTCTTTTTGTTTGTTCCTTCTTTTGAGACTCTTTCATAGCTGTCACAGTATAATTGTGGGTGGAGCAAAAAATATATAATAACCATTTTATTATAATGGACTATATCACTATAGACAGTGATATGAGTGTTCAATGTGGATCAGGAATAATGGGGATGAAGAACGAAAACATGTTAATGAAATTCCCATCCAGGTCAGGGCAAGATGCAGAGATGATCACCGCTAAGGGCAAGCCACTTTCCAGCACATTTTTGAGAGGTGGAAGGAAACCACAGAACCTGAAACAGATGCAGAGTGAATACATTTAAACAAACAAAAAAATGTTGAACATAAAAGTCCTGCAGATGGATATTATATTATGTCGGAAGTATCCCTACATTGTGTGGAAGTGTGTGCACGCATGTGTGTTTGCAGGTGAACTCATTGTTACCGTAGGCAGTTCAAACACTGTCACATTCACTCACTGTATCATGGACCTGATTTCATATCTTGGTAGGGATCCCACAAGGATAAAAATATCTATATGGCTGGCAGGGACATTTGACTGGTCTGTAAGTGGCAAACTGTGTTTATTTGTTTGTATTTACAGAACAAGTGTTAAAATAAACAAAAGGTTCCATTGTAGCATTAATTAGTTGCGCTGGTAACATTGTTTTTGTTGGATGGCCCTTACAAGGATTATAAGATGGATTTGTATGGTAGCAATGTTTAGGTCCTCACTATGCATATACACAGGTAACGTGTGAGTCCCCGGAGCCATTCTGAATATATGTTATATTAATGCATATAGACTAAACATATCCTTCTCTGAATTGTTAATTTCTCTCTCTCTCTCTCTCTCTCTCTCTCTCTCTCTCTCTCTCTCTTTCTCTCAGATCATCACGTTTTTCAACAATGAAGTCTACACCAACGATAACCAGGCAAGCCGCCTGTCCTTCGCCGGAGACTACCTGAACGGAGATGCCTCTCTCCTAATCAACGATCTGCAGCTGAGCGACTCGGGCGAGTACCACTGCAAGGTGAAGACAGGGGGAAAGTACCTTTGGAGCCAGGTCAATCTCCTGGTCCTGGGTAAGAGCACCTCCCACTGCGCCCAGCTTCCAGGAAGCATCTCTTTTCAGGCCTCATTTTCTCCTAACCAGACCACCTAATAACGCTTCAATTTGATTCCTGCTTCTGATGATTCGATTTCGCCGCACTCCACATTGTTAGTGCTTGTCTTGTGTCGTTGTTTATTTTGTTTTGTATTAGCAAAGTTGGTCACATGCCTTATGCGAGTCTCTTTGTAGGGATTATATCACAGTCAGAATAAAACGCGGGGTGGAAAATCATGTTAGATATCCATTGTTGAATTTCTTTCATCCAATAATATGCATTGGCATAAATATATTCCTCCAAAAGAGGCTTGTGAGATTTTGTGCAGTATAGCAGCGTCCCCTTATGTCTCTAATTTGACCTCTAACTCTGGAGATTTTGGATACAAAAGCCGCTTGGGAGGGGGGGGGGGGGGTGATGGAAGGGGGTAACTCCTAGTCACTAATGGTTATTATTTGTTTCTTTCTTAATTAAATAAATAAATATCAATTTAAACAGATGGTTGCAGAACTTAAGAGAGACTCTAAATAAACCTAACGAGACATTAGCTGTAACTAAGCTCATTATAAAATCGAAATACAAATCAATGTTCTGCACGTGCATGGGCTGCAGTGAACAGCTTATTAAGTTTATGAATGGTGAAGTAGTCCTGATAAAACAACAAGCTTCATTTCCTTGATTTAAACCATCGTTGGTGTTCTGAGATCGAAGATGTTCACAGGTTTATCTGCTTGGCAGCGCAATGTGCATTAGATAAACGTGTTTCGTTGCTCTTTTACCAAACGTGGTGAAAAAAAAAAACAGTCTAAATATTGCTTATGTGATGGATGTCTTGTCTTGATCAAGTTTGTGTGTGTGTGTGTGTGTGTGTGTGTGTGTGTGTGTGTGTGTGTGTGTGTGTGTGTGTGGCACTGAAACAGATGTAATCCTAATTAGTTCAATTTTGTAAACCGTACAAGTACCAGCTATCAAATAACTAGCGGGACTAACATTAGCTATGTTTACTGTAACAATATTTATTCAATCTGATGAAACAACAAACTTTACTGATCTGACAAGATGTGCATATATGTACACACTCAAACCAAAAGTAGTTTTGATTCCTATTAAGCATTTAATTAATTTTTATTTATTTAATTTGCTTCTAAACTTTTTTTCAGATTGAGTAGTTTTCCATCCAGTCCGAGTACTTTTTACAAGGGGTAAAAACTCCCTTTATTTCTTTATGTAAAATCTCCTGCTACACTAATGCACTTATCCCAGTGTTTCACTAGTGCTTAGACACCATCAAGATAGAAAGTTTTCTCAGTGTGTCACAGCCATGATTGGTCTGCCTGCTTCATGTCTTAAACGCTGGACTCCCAGGACCTCCAATAGGGAAATGGCTTGGAGTGAGGTCAGGACTGTACCGGGACGTGGCAATAACTCCCAGCCGAGTTCCTGTAATGTGCAAGTGGTGTGGGTGAATGATTGTGTGAGCCACCTTGGCCGGGATCGGCTTTCACGGACGTACGGCCTGCTTTGCACCATTAAAATGTTTTCCTGTGGCTGAGAGTTTCATCACCATACTGTGTTTGAAGTCTTGAAATCCTGGTTTGGAACAATGTGTCTTTGGGTGGATAATAAGAGAATAAAGGGTAATTTTAGTGAAGGAAAGTGTGTCTGAAGAACGTTTAATTCATTGAGTAGAAGATGATTAAGACAGAACCACATCGCAGAAACAATAATTGCATTTCTGTTGTTCTTTATAACAAAAGGCGCAATCTCAGAAGCGAGAGTGCAAGATTATTGATTAATCTAAGGGTTTAACAAGAACCCTTAGAATGCCCCCTTAAAACGTTCCTTAAATGTTTCACCTCCACATGGGGCGGAAAGAATACTGTAAATCTATTCCGAGAGAGAAATGATTCTACCAAGTCTTCGGTTGGCTGATGTTTTCCCTTTTGAATGGTTTGCACCACCCTTTTGATCAAAAATTCTTTCCAGATGAAGCTGGATCCAGATAACTTTTCCAATTGAGGGGGTTACATGATTCCCCTTAATTCTGATTGAACCATCATTCTAATCCATCCATCTAGGAACCTCTGAAGGCCAACTAAGGACTGTGGAGGCCCATTGCATTTATTCCCATATTTACGACTCTGGTAGGACCTCTGGTCAACACCGTACAGGAAATTTAAGATGTCTGTCTTTGGATTGTGGGAGGAATCCAGAGAAAACTATCGTAGCACAGGGAGAACATGCAAACTCCATGCACACAGACCCCGAGGCGGGAATCCACCCTGGACCCTGGAGATGTAAGGCGACTACTGTGCCGCCCAGGATTCTGATGAATAGTGGAATATCAAGGTCT
The DNA here is from genome assembly GCA_011419295.1 of Clarias macrocephalus. Classification (NCBI taxonomy): domain Eukaryota; kingdom Metazoa; phylum Chordata; class Actinopteri; order Siluriformes; family Clariidae; genus Clarias; species Clarias macrocephalus. The sequence goes on along the minus strand of JAAGKR010000872.1, from coordinate 103,429 downwards.
GAACAGTAAACACGTACTGAAGAGGTGGAGACAATCCACGTTGTTTACATTTTCTTTCCTGTGTGACGTTGTGTTCCCTCTCCCATCATAGTCATACCAGACATCATTGTGAATCACTGTATGGATGGGGAGGTACAGTAGACGCTGAGGTGTTGGGGACAAAATGAAAAGCTTGTCAGGTCTCGGCAGGTACACGGCACGCTGTCGGGCCTGCGCGAGCCAGGTACCGGTTTCTCCTGATCATATTTCAGCAGATTTGTGCCTTCCGCTTTGTTGCCGAGTCGTCGCTGCCGTCTGGAACAGAGGCTTCGGCGCGACCGGGGGAGGATCAGGAAAACAGCGGGGGTCGGGGGCCGACTTCGTGCTTCATTGAGAGGGCTTCGGGTTACAGGAGAGCAGTGTGGAGCGGGATGTGGTGATGATCGTGGTGATTTGTTTTTATCGTAATGTTATTTTGTAAACGTTGTTATGAATAGATTAATGTGATCTAATGGCAATTACACAGCGGACGGAGAAGCTGCAAATGACTAAACGTTCTCAAGTGTTCGCTCTCTCGATTCCTCCACCTCTCCTTCTCTAGATACCACTCCCTTTCCCTATTCTTTCTCTCCGTCTTATCTTACTCTCACTCTCTTTATTTCTTTCTCTCTGTCACTTTTTCCACCTCACTCTGCCTTTCTACTGGCCAAAACATGGTATTAGTGCTTCACTTTCTGTAAATAAGCATACACACTTATATTTCTATCAGATAAAAAGAATCACATTTGTTAAAAACAATTTTATGCACTTTTATGTCCGTAGTGTCAGTAACTTTTTTTATTCAAATCTTTCAAATGATCTTAACTGTCATTCAGATGAAATTTGGCCGATTTAGATTTCACATGAAAAGACCATCCTGAAAAAGTGTATTATTTTAAAATGTTATGTAAATTGTTAAGATACTGCAACATGAATTTGACATGGTTATGGACACTACAGATTTTTTTTTTATTTAACTTTTTACCAAAAAACTATTTAAGCAATAATTTTTACAGGTCATATGCTTCTATAAGCTTTCACCAACTCAAAGAAATACAGCGGAAGCATGGTACCTTGGTCTGCAAGTGTTTCCCAAGACAAGCATTCTATTAGATTTATTAAATCTAATAATAATATTTAAAATAAATTTTTAGTCGGTAAACGAGCGAGGTTTTGAAATACGAGTGGTATTGTGGGTAATCGCCTCCCATGCTAGGTCTCAGTGCACATGTGTAATTCGTATAGTCAACATCCATGCACACATATACTGTGAGTGAGAGAGAGAGAAAGTCATCCTACACAGTAGCCCCCTTCCTCCTCCTCTTCTCTCTCTGATCAACATTTTTGGGTTGTGGAACGAATCATCTGAGTTTCCATTAATTTCCCATTTTCCATTATGGGAAAAATTCACTTTGATCTACAAGCACACAATTATGCTCGCAAAACAGTGTTCTATTGTATAAATAATTTGCATTTTAAATAATTATTTTTTAAAGCGAGACAGTATAACACTGAAAAAAGGCCATTTTTGGGGCACATATAAAAATCATCTCTCCAAAACAGCTGAAGTTAGCAAGTTGACATTTTTAGGAAAGCAAGATCGATCACCTCCAAGTTGCACAAACTTCAGAAGTTTGGACGTAAACATTTCCTGTATTATAAGTATAACAAAAAAATATTTGGTTTGGGACAAATGTCTCTCTCATTCTTTGGCTGTCTCGCTTCCTGTTTTCTCCCGCTCTCTCTATCCAGTTTCTGTCTCCTTGTCTCATTTATATTCTTCTTCACACTTTCCCCACCCACCCCCACTTAATTTCTTTCTTTCCATTTTAAATCTCGTCTCCCTGACTCTGCTTCCTGTTTATTCCTTTTCTTTGTCTCATTCTATCATTTATGCTTGTCCCCGTCTTTGTCGTTGTCTCTCTCTCTCTCTGTGCCTTGCTCTGATACCGTCTCTCTCCGCATCTCTCTCTCTCTCTCTCTGCTGGTTGTTAATCAATATTGCCAAATCACAATAATACCCCATTAGCATCAATAAACATTCATTAGCATTTAATAAAACATTAGAAACAGATGAGTTGTCAGTTTCTCGGTGTGACTCACGCATACAGAAAGCGCTTAATGAATCCTTACTGAAAGAGGAGAGAGCCGTGGATGGCTTGAGGTGTGTGTGTGCACTTGTGTGTGTGCACGTGTGCGTGTGTGTGTGTGTGTGTGTGTGATATAACATACAATCATGTTCTAGATTGAAATAACTAAAATGTACTTTTGATTTCCCTTTTAAATAGGAAACTGTAATTGTTCTGTTTAGCATTCTAAGCTCTCTCTCTCTCTCTCTCTCTCTCTCTCTCTCTGTATGAAGACATTGCAGTGGATAAACTTCAAGGTCTTTACAAATTGCTGTCAGCTTTATGGTGACACTCTCAATTTTGGGTGACGAGCATTTGCATATTTTCTCTGCCACGAGATAAAATGGTCTGGCACGGTTTCCCTCGCCGTGTGTGTGTGTGTGTGTGTGTGTGTGTGTGTGTGTGTGTGTGTGTGTGTTCATCTGTGTTTACATTTTCCCTTTGTGCGTAGAACTTAGCCTCCAGCTTCGCAGTAACTGTACGCGACAGAGCAGTGAATTTATCTGCTTTAGCCAAGTCTGTGTTTTATCTCTTTTGCACATGAACATGTGCGCACACACACACACACACATACACACACACACTCAAATCAAAGCCGCATATTCCCTGAAGTGTGTGTTTGTACACAGTATTTGCGTGGTGCTAGACAGGATCAATGAAGTGCTGAGGGGAGGCATACGACCCTACAGTGTGTGTGTGTGTGTGTGTGTGTGTGTGTGTGTGTGTGTGTGTGTGTGTGTGTGTGTCATGTCAACGTTTTATCTACGCATCCTATTATGATTTATTTATTAATAACAGAAACATATTCGAACGCTTGTGTAATGTAAACTCATCTAGAGGATTATAATCCCTCTTCTGACACGCGACCTCGTTCCTTCTCTCCTTCAGATCCCTCGTGATTTTCTCCGTGTGATCTCTTCACTTTTCTTCCTCATCTCTCTCTCTCTCTCTCTCTCTCTCTACGTTTTATACAAACTCCTGTCCCTAATTCCCCCATCATCTTCCTTATTTTCTCTTTCACCCCTGTTCTCTCAATATTCTCTCTCCCTCTCTTTTGCTTCTGTCTCTTAAATCTCTCCTCCTCCTCTTCCTCCCCCTCCTCTTCCTCCTCCCTCACTGGCTCACAATTTACATCCACTTTAATACTCTCTCTCTCTCTCTCTCTCTGTTCTCTCCATCTTCACACCTGGGTAAAACCTTCCTTTATTTCCCATTCGATCTCTTTCTTTTCTCATCTGTTTCTCTTCCCGTTTCTCTTCTATCTTTCTCAACTCTCTCTCTCTCTCTCTCTCTCTCTCTCTCTCTCCATTTTCATAATTTATGGTTATTTTTTTCTCCTTTTTTTCATTTTCATCATTTCTTATTACTTTCTCTTTCCTCTTCATATTCTCTCCATTTATTACAGAAACCTTGTTTTTTCTTCCTTCCTTTCGGCATGTGCAGTCTCCCCCAGTTGTCTCCCCTTTCTCTATATTATCTCCCACTTTTCTGCATTTTTTACTCACATTTCCCCCAGTGTTCTCTCCCAATCCTCCTTTTTCCTCTTTCACTCCCCCCATTTTCTTCATTTTCCTCAACAATAACTGTTGTGTTTTGTTATGGCTCTTTTCCATGTTCTGACATTCTCTCTCTGTAGCTTTTCTCTCTTATTCCATCTTCTCTCTAATTTCACGCCTCTTCTCACAAGCAGAAAAAAAGAAGCTGGCACAAAAGTACAGATTGTGACCCCAAAAATTTTCTCCAGACTTATCTAATCAAGAATCCTAATCGATTTTAATTTTGACCAGAATATGAAAAATATAAACATGTTCAAGACAATATGGTGTTGTGAAGGAGATCCGGTGCTCCCTGTTATTTTCCCCTTTCTCTCATTTTCTCACTGTTATCTCTAATTACCGCCTTTCTATTTTATTCACCTTACAAATATTACAAATTATTTTTTTCCTGTTTATTCCCTATCTATCTGTTTGCTCACAATGATTCTTCTACCCATTTCGTCTCTCTCTCTCTCTCTCTCTCTCTCTCTCTCTCTCTCTCTCGCTTTCTGTGCGCTGTACAGTGAAGCCTTCCAAGCCGCGATGTTGGATGGACGGGCATTTGCTGGAGGGCAGCGACGTGAGACTGAGCTGCAAGTCTACCGACGGCTCCGACCCCATCGCCTACAAGTGGGAGCGAGTTCTGGACAAGGGCAAAAGCGTGGGAAAGCTGCCGGAGTTCGCTCTCATCGGTGAGTACGACACCTACACGTACTGTACTACACCGCACTGAGCGCCGAGCTGAGCGATGTGTTCTCATTCACTTCCTGTACACTGTGGAGGTCGCTTTAGCAAATATTCAGGAAAATATGTAAATCTTATGGAATATTTATGGACCGGGTTTTTAATGGCAGTAATGCAACATCGCACACTACACCGATGATTGATTATTTTCCCTTTAAGTTTTATTTCCTACTTATTTTTGTCAGTCAACTGGAGCTCAAGGATAAATACCCAAAGTAAGAGTGTTCGGTTTAAAGAGTCTCAACATCATCTCAAAATTCGTCTATACAGCTTTATCTGGAATACAGGGTCATGGAGGGGCGTGGAGCCTATCCCAGGAGATTTAGGGCATGACGCAGGGTACACACGGGATGTGGTGCCAATCCATTGCAGGACACACACACTCAATTTCAGACACTATGGCCAATTTGGGAACCCCAATTTGCATAACCTTGTCCTTGGACTGTGGGAGGACACCAGAGTACCCGGAGGAAACCCACCAAGAAGAACATGCAAACTCCATGAACACAGACCCGAGGCGGAATCGAACCCGGACCCTGGAGGTGCAAGGCGACGGTGCTAACCACTAGCCCACCATGCCGCCTTCTTTCTTTCTTTCTTAATTAAATAATTATCCATTAAAACAGATGGATGATTGCAGAACCTAAGAGAGACTCTAAATAAACCTAACGAGTTATGAGCTGTAACTAAGCTCATTATAAAATCGAAATCAAATCAATGCTCTGTACGTGCATGGGCTGTGGTGAAGAGCTTATCGAGTTCATGAATAGTGAAGTAGCCCTGATAAACAACGAGCTTCTTTTCCCTTAATTTCAACCATCGTTGGGGTTCTGAGATCAAATAAGTGTTAACATATTTGTCCAAAAAACAGTGTGGATCTCTAAGACAGTGAAATTCTGCTTTCTTGAACAGTCAACCCTGGAGGTTTTGTTTACAATACTTTAAAATACAGAGGCTATGAATAAAGAAGTTAGGAAATTAAGTAATTTGTGAGTTTTGACAGATGTTTCATTTTTAATTAAGCAAAAAAATAAAATAAAATAAAAAGATTGTCCTGATTTCCACCGGCTCTGTTTGTGTGGTTATGCAGTACGCGTCTAAATACCTGTTTACATCTTTAAACATCTCTAAACCAAGCTGGTTTCTGCTGGCTCGTGCCCACACCCGAGTCCAGCAATTAACAATCTGCACCGAACAACACCTGTTCACTCGAATTGGTTTTTGGCTAGTAGACTGGGAGAAGGATAAATGAGTGGTACGCGCAGGATGAGTGTATGGCCGTCGAGGCTCGGAGTGAGGAATGGCCCTCGGGCTGGCGTCGCTCTGAGAGCGTCCCGTCACCTCTCCTCCATCATGGTGTGTTGTTCTGGACACGAGCGCTTCATCACCGCTTCATCAGCTGGAGGCACTGCAGAGGCATGCATCAGCCTGACACACACATTCACACACTCCGCTGATATTAATATATTCATTAATACCCTGTGACATGCAGTTTGAGGCAATTCGGCTAATGATGAAACACGACATCCCATAATTTATACAGGAACAACTAGCCAAGTTAAACGTTTAACTACATTTCCCAGGAGCAACGTTGTAAATGTGCGTGTGCAGTAGTTTGTAATCGAGCAACACTGACATCATTAGTTATGAAATGAATAAATAATTTCAGTGTATTAATATAACATCATTTTGTAGCTTTTACTTCACAGCTAACATTTTCATTTTGTTAAAGCAACATTTAATGTTATTCTTTTTTATTAAACAATCTTTAACATTTACAGTTTTTCATAATCTTTAATTGTTCAACATTGTTTCTTTCTTAGCATAGCATTAAATATTCAAATATTATATCCAGTGTACAATATTTTTTTTACATTATTGCTTACGTAATATTATCATTTATGTTTTAACACAGCTTATCAATATTTTACCATAATGCTTATTATGTAATTTGTCCAAAATGTACATTTTTTGTGTGTGTGTTTAAGACATTTAATTAAGCAGTATCACATGAGAGGGAGTGCAGTTGTACTGAATATCACCAGAGTGTAGCCCGAGTACTTAAGACAATACAGCGGTGCTGATATTCAGTCTAACAGCACTACCTCGAGTTTTTTTTTTTTGTTTGTTTGTTTGTTTGTTTCACGGTTATACGAAAGTTCCACAACTGTTCCTAAAAATATTCTCTTTACGTGTCTAGTTATTCCACTTTACAATGACAGCTCTGTTAAATTCTGTTTTTCCAAATAGTTATAAATGAGAAGCTAGTGGATTAGGGTGTACAATCACTTTTTGTTCTGCACACTATAGTAAGTAGTGCACTTGATCAGGGGTTAGAGAGGGACTGGGATGCAGCCTTGTATTATAAGCTAATTAGCTTTAGGAGTAAAAAAAAAATCACAGAGGCAACTTGGAACGACTTGGAAGCAATTAACAGGTAGACAGAGTGTTTTTAGCAGGCAGTTGCTCTTTCCTCATTACTGTGAGGAACAACTGAGCTACTTTTACTTGTGCTGCGACCGACAGTTGGTGTAATTAACTGTTACTGTAACATGACTGATCTGTGACACGAAGTAATACATATATTTGTATTTAAACAAGATGGCACAGTGGTGTAGTGGTTCGAGTCTCTGTGGGTATGAATTTTGCATGTTCTCCCCGTGCTTGGTGGGTTTTCTCCGGGTTACTCCGGTTTCCTCCCACAGTCCAAAGACATGTAGGTTAGGTTAATTGGCGTTCCCAAATTGGCCGTAGTGTGTGAATGAGTATGTGTGATGGATTGAAACATTGTATAGGGTGTTCCCTGCCTCATGCCCCAAGTCTTCTGGGATAGGATCCCAGGCCCCCAGTGATTTTAAAGCAGCATTTAAACATCCCAGTGCATCTATTATCACCACACGGGAAAATTCTTTGGTCTAATCAGATTACTCAGTCTGAACTAACTGTTCTATAGTAAAGGTTGTTTCTTGATAATGAGTTTCTCTCTGACACTGAAGACCTAAAAATAGGCATAAAACCTATTTTGTGATGAGATCTTAACCGTGGTACAACATTTGAATGGTACAAATGTTTTAAAGAAACCTGTACGTCTATGAATAAAGATCCCTAGTATTTCAGACATCAGGCAGTCCGATCATGGTTCTGACGTACTGAGAAAGCATTCTACCATGATGGTATACAAGCACTAGTCAAACACTGGGATAAGTGCATTAGTGTAGCAGGGGATTATATAGAGAAATAAAGAGGAGGTTTTACTCTTGTAATGGAGTTCTGATATTCTGTGCAAATCAAAAGTCTCGGTTTGACTTGAACGACTCTCATAATATGTGAAGATAATTGTTATACTCACAATGTTACTATGGTAGCTTTAATGAGAAAACTTACCAGCACAGACTGAATGTGGTTTTGTCATTATAATATTAATATTATTATTATAAACATAATATAATAATAATAATATAAAATTATTATTATAATAAAGTTAAATTGAAGTTACATAAACAAATCCTTCTGAATCTGCAATTGCAATTTTAATTAGTCAACTCTTATTACAGATGTGGCCATTAAGAATGTATGCGAAAGGCCGCAATTCATCTTGCGCCGTGTCGCGGAATCCTACAAGCAACATTTAAGAATTTAAATAAATGTGCTGTGCATCACTGAATATCCGCCAGATGGTGCATGTTCATAATAATGAAATGAGATGTCCCAAATCGTAGTTCAAATTCATAATAAAAGGTTTGTTATATCATTTCTGTAATGTCTTAACAGGGACAAAACAATGAAAGACATGGCAATGCCTGTACGTTCCTAGTTGTCTAATACAGTATTTTGTACTTTCATGCTCAATCAACATGATTTTCACTTGTACATCTCTATGTTTTAGATCTGAAGAACCCTGAGATTGTGACGTTGAGGAACCTTAGTCAGGAGAGCTCGGGCGTGTACAGATGCATAGCCAGCAACGACGTCGGAGAGGAGAACTGCATCATTGAAGTCACTATGCAGTGTGAGTGGACCCGTGTGAGACTCTTGCCCCCTGATGTGTGGAAGGGGATGTGCTGTTATTTAAGACATTTATGATCATGATTATGGTCCAAAGGGTTGAGAGAACCACTAATAGCATAATTGATAACAGGAACAAACTTCCTTAACATTCCAAAGACATTAAACAAACAGATATAAACTGATTGCTCCGTGTTTTGATTGATTGGCTGCAGATGTACGAGGTGTTGGCGTGGTGGCTGGTGCTGTGGTCGGCGTGTCCTTCGGCGTCCTCATCATCATCCTCATCATCTGGCTGGTCTTCCGCAAGAAAGAGAAGAAGAAGTATGAGGAAGAGGAGACACCGAATGAGATTAGGTAAGATTGGTTTGCATTGGATAATTTTTTTAATGAAATAAATGGCAGGATTACTTTGAAAAATGTCTTATTGTGTATTCCCTCCCTTGTCTTATACACTGCCTGGCCACTCTACTACAGTGGAACCTCAGATTGCGAGTAACGCAGTTTGCGAGTGTTCCCCAAGATGAGCAAAGATTTGTAATAAATTTAGACTTGGCAAACGAACAAGTCTTGGTTTACGAGTACTGAGTATCATGTATCACGCATGCGCTTCTTGTTTTGACCCCGAGCATCACGTGATCACAACCGAGCCAATGGTTTTTCTCTCTCTTCACTGCGGAATTGTGGGTAATCATCTCCCCTACTGGGTCTTAGTGCTCGTCTGTTTACTATAACACTGTGACCATATGTGTGCGTAAAACATTTTATTTTGTGTTTGTATGCATGTGTGTACAGCGTGCATGTACTGTTTATTATGACATACCTGTGTGCGCGCGTATAAAGCAAAAGCAAGTCTCATTAGAGAGGTTAAAGATCCATTTTCTCTCTTTCTCGGTCAGCCTGCATTTTGTGTGTGTGTGAAACTCAAATAAAAGAGGAGGAAGTAAGGGTTACTGTGTAAGACGAGAAGGTCTCACTACTCCTCGCCTCTTACTTTTGCTTCAACACACACACACACACACACACACACACACACACACACACACACACACACACACAGCGTCGGCACGCACAAACGGAAACACTTATCTGTTGCAATTTATTTTTACTTTTTTTTTAAAGGTAAACTGCAGGTTAATTTGTTTTATTTTTACTTTATATATTTTGTATTAATTATTTTTATGTATTTACTTTTTTGGGCTGTGGGAATTATTTCTTATGGGAAAATTCTGATGTTTTTATATACGAGCCCGCTTCCGGAACGAATTATGCTCGCAATCCAAGGTTCCACCATATTTCATTGGACCGCCTTTTGCTTTGATTACAGCTGTGGTATCTTTTTGATAAGCTTACAGTGATGGCCAAAAGTATTGAGAAAAAAGTGAAATTCAATGTTTAAATGTCATTTAATTTTTAAATAATGACAATTAAGATAAGAATAATTTGTTATTTTATGCAATAAAATTGCTCAACAATCAATATTTTAGTATGAAGTCCTTTATTCTTTAAAACCTGCTGAATCCGGCAGAACATCGAGTCAATATTACATCTGCATTACTCTGGTGTCACCATTGTTCAACAGTTTTCTGTCGGGTTTAGGTCTGGGTATGACCGAGGCCATGGCTCCAGAAGCTGAGCACCATCGTCACAGACTTTTTTCAGTTAATTAGCACTGCTCTTAAGCCAGATAGGCTAAATATAATAACCAGTAAAAGCAATTTTTAATGCAACTAGAATATGGTTCATACCATATGTTGTCCTAATATTTTTGCCCACCACTGTATACAATGCTACAACATTTATTTCTGTTTAGAGTTGCATTCATTTCTTTCCAAGATTTGGGAACTTGTTCCTAGCTCAACCATATTAATCATTTTCATTTTTTTTTATACCTAGGCAGTGTATTCATCATTTTGTATAAAAGATCTAAAAGCAATTTTTTTGTGGCAAAAATGCAAAATAAAGAAAATCAGGATAGGGCATCACACATGTCTGCATGCTTGGAGTTTGTATGTTCTCCCTGTGCTTGGTGGGTTTCTTCCAGGTATTCTGGTTTCCTCCCACTGTCCAAAGGGGGAGTCAAGGGAACCAAGGCCTCCCATGACCCTGTACAGGATAAGTGAAATAGTGAGTGAACAAGTGAATGATTGAGGGAAGAGTGCAAATACTTTCTGTAAATAGATACTCGTGGAGCACTGGCTGAGTTTATATAATAAAAACACTCGTATATGCTTATATGTATATACTTTTGGGAAATCATGGTAAAAAGTCAAAAACAAGTAAAAGCTTAAAATAAAATAAAAAGACATAAAAAATAAGCATTTACTATTTCTGGTTAGAGCAGAATAGTGGAGGCCAGATATGTCCAGCAGTGCAGTCAGGACACATCAGCTGCAGCATGTGGATATACAGACCTGGTTATGTGTCTAAATCAAACACCCCAGTCAAAATATGTCTCTCTGGTGTATAACGAGTTTTGTCAGAGATTGAACTCTCAGGCACCGTAATAAATTAAGGCACATTATGACAAAAGTCAGTGATTTTATTATTTCACAAGTAACATGTTCACAGAGCTCTGAAAGGGAGTCTAAAAAGAATAAGTACTCACGTGGCTCTCTGAGGTCCCCTGTGGAGAATTAACATTACTAGCCAAACACTTGTGATGCATTAAGGTACATCAGTTAAAAGAAGTTATCCGTCTTGTGTTGCCTGCTGATATTTCTAGTCGCCTGCTAATTAAGACTGGCACAGTATCATAAGAATGGCACTGGATCAAGATTGACTTATTTCTATAATGTTTGTGATATTAACTGATGTATAATTAATACAGGAGTGGACATATTCTGTACCCGAAGTAATAGATTTTCATTTACAGTGGCCATTGAACATCAGGCCTAGTCAATGGTTAATATATAATACAACTCTCACCATTCAATATTTAATGACTAGATAATTAATTCAAGATATGTCGACCCCGGTTATTTCTTTGTCTGCGCCTGTTACACCATCTGAAGATTGCCTTCACGATACTGTTTCACTGTTACACCTTAAATGTGTTTTTATTTCTGTGTCATTTGTTCATTTAGGGAGGATGCTGAGGCTCCCAAAGCCAAGCTTGTTAAACCCAACTCGCTCTCCTCCTCTCGCTCGGGCAGCTCTCGGTCCGGGGCCTCGTCCACCCAGTCCATGGTGCACAGCACCGCTCCGCGTGGCCAGCGATCCCGGCCCCCAGCCATCTGCTCCCTCAAGGAGAACGGTCAACCCCCCGAGTTCCTTCAGTCCTCCCCAGAACCGCCAACCACCCCCAAATTCAGGCTGCCTAACCCACCGGTGGGTCTTGCCGTGCCCACCACGGGGGTCCTGATGCCGCCGCAGAGCAAAGCCTTTCAGACTGTGTAGGGGGGAAGTCAAAGACCAGCAACAACCCTAAACAAACAGGGAACTCACCCTGACTTGTCCAACTGCAGATGTGTCAGCTAATGCAATTACCGTGTTAAAAATAATAATAATAAAAATCTGGAAAAAGAAAACAAGCAAAAGAAGAAGAATTAATAGTATTAAAATTACAATCTAAATGAATGCATACATGAAAAGTGCTTGCCGAACTGTACAGAGACAAAACCATCTTCCCGTCACTACCTTGTGCACTTTCCCTGTCTCTTCATCTTGTGCTCTCTGTCTGTCTAAAGTTACTTTTTTTTTTTTTTTTTTTTTACCATTTCACTCTCTTTCTTTGACTTTGAAGGCATATTGAGCAACGAGATGGAAAGATTTGCCCCAAGTGACGCTTTATTTATTTATTGAAAGTGAAGGCACAGAGAAAGCCAGGGCCAACGGAGTTTATGAAATATCAAAGATGACGGGAACAATGAGAGAAGAAAGGAAACAACAGACGACACTCACCTTGTGAAAAGACTGGAAAGATCATCACTCAGCCTTCTCAAGTGGAATCGTTGAAAAGGATGAGAGAAGAGGTGTATTTGAAGTCCTGCTAATTCCCAGCAAGAGCTGCTGGCGGTCGCATAATCAAAGTGGCACCTTGTGACGGTAGAAGAATTTCAAGTGACCCTTCATACAGTCCAGCACATAAAGACATGGATTTCAGATGCATTAACTAAAAGGATCAGGTTTGGTCATAATATTTTGGCAGTTTACTATTACACGCTCAGTATTTATATATATGTTTATATGTACGACACTGTGGAACTGTACTGTAAGTATGATGTCCAGGGGTTCCAAACAGGGACCTCACTCCCAGTGTTCCCAGGAATAGACTTTCAATCCACCTCAACCTGGACCAGGATATATTTCAGTTACTGAATCATGATGAATGGACGATTCTTTTTTTTTTTTTTCTTTACGTAAACAACCTGTGTTGTTGCAGGGTTACACTTGTGGACAATGTTAGCCATTGTTGCTATCCTCAGGTGTCCTCCATTCACGTTTTACTCTTTTTGCTTTATTTTTGCATTATCTGGGATGTCTGAGAGCTGAAGTAGGAAGTGGATTATTCCTGAATGTGTGTTTAATCAAATGTAGCCATTGCTTGTATTTCATTTCCTTCCTAGAATATCCAGTGGTACTATTCTAGCACTTGAGGCACAAATAACTAAATATATCAAATCATCACACTGTCGTGGATAAAAGATCACAGTGACGGGAACTTATCTCCAGCACCGGTGTGCATCAAGGTTCTCCTTTAGGACCTTTAAAAATGTGCTATAAGAGCTCAACCTCTTTGCATCAGCGACTCCTCATTGTCTCGGGACAGCACTGCCACAGGGCCGGTCATTATCCACATCCCGGAGTCCAAAAGAACCACATAACAAGAACACACAAGTAGCCTATTTTGTGTGCCTTTGAGATTTTCTTTATCTATCCACTGCACCTAGTGACACGTTTTTTTGTAAACACCGGCCCTGTGCGTGCTGGTCGATGAGGACGGTATCACGAGGCTGGACAATAACAATCTTTCATCTAAAAATAAATAGTGTACAGTACAATTATCACAATGTTTTATATTGTACATATTTATATGGACAGATATACACACAATATCCTTTACGGGCGATGGTCAAGATAAAATGTCATCGATACTGTAAATGAATACTAAAGCATTTTTAAAGATTATTACTGTAGGAGATCAGTCTACTCTGGGACTAGAACTAGTCTCCTTGGTATAAATAACTTCTCCCTCTCACTGTCTGTACAGACTCATTATAATACATACTGATCGTTCATCTGTGTATCTCGAATCAGAGTAAATTCAACTACATTTCTAGCGGTTTCAGTAGACATCGTCACAAAGCAGCTTAACAGGAATCCAGATGTAGATTTAGGCTTCTAACGAGCAAGCCAGATGTGACAATGGCAAAAAAAAAATTAATAATAATAATAATCCAGATAGGGACGAAGACACAATCTTGAAAGGAACCAGTCCTCTTCTGGGTGACACCGGATAGTGTGATTATGAATCATTTTTATAACTAACTAGAACTATAAATACTCTAAAATGATTTGTCAAGCTTTTTAAATATATGTTTTTTTTAAGCAGACATAAAAACCTATTTCTTTGATAGACCTTAACTGTAAAATAAGTTCCACAGACTCCCTGAGTAAAGTCAGTTAACATTTGTACTATTTAAATATGATCTGTTATAGTTCATCTACACTAACGCTCAAAAGTTTGGGATCACTTGCAAATTTCTTTGTTTTTTATTTTATTTTAGTGATTTAATGTTCCATATTTTACAACGACACTGGGAATTTAAAAACTGTGGAATTAGGTAATTATGTAACAACAACAGTTGTTATTTTAAGACATGAAAGTCAGCTGTTCTGGAACCGGTCTTGCAAGTACAGTATTGTGTCAAGTGCATTTGCAAAACCCATCAAGCACCATGATGAAACTGGCTCTCATGAAGACCTTCCCAGGAAAGACAAGACCAAAACGTACCTCTGCTGCAGAGGAGAAGTTCATTCAGAGTTACCAGCCTCAGAAATCACCAATTAACAACCAGCACCTCAGATTAGAGCCGTTATGAAGACTTCACAGGTCATTACAGGTCAAGTAACAGACGCGTCTCAATATCAACTGTTCACAGGAGATTATTGCATATTTTGGATGCCTTCAGTATTGTTTTAGACTATAGAAAGAAAAACCATCAGAAACAACCATGGAGTTAGAAAGTGATCCCAAACGTTTGGATGGTAGTGTATATATTAAGCTATATGGTTTATGCAGGGGTGGAAAATACTTGAGTATAGAGAGATGTTATTTGGTTTATTCTTATTTTTTTCCTCCTTACGTACCTCCTTATTTCGCCTTTCAAAGCACTCGGTATAAATAAATAAAAATATCTATAATAATTTCCCCCCTTATCCATCAAATTGAATTAAATTAAGTTATTTTTTATAATACTTTTAACAATGGACTTTGTCACAAAGCAACGCTTTAAAAATATTAATTTTCATATAATATACAATTTCTAAATTGAAAGCTTTAATCAAATGTTTTAATGCTTAAATATAGAAATAATGAATGTACTATATTTAGGTAGTGCTATACAGTAGCTACCTGTGTGTCTGAATATGGATAAATCACTGCAGTGCGGAGTGTGAGGATGAGCAGCCTTGGCCATACATTTGTAAAACTCTTTAATATGCTATAAAAAGACGAAAAACAAATGATATTATATTATATTATATTATCTTATATTACTATATTTTCCCCAAGTTATCCTGCTTTCTTTGCTAATTCAAGGTTTAAGTAGCATCGAGTCCAGTAGCTAACATCACTTACTAGACAAGCCAGTTTGTATTTAGTTTTGTTCAAGGTTACGTGACATTTTACAGAATATTTTTTTATGCTAAATACATGGTATTAGTTATGTGTATAAGGATCAATTTGACAGATTGAATGTTTTCAGGCAAAAACGGTGTAGTTGCTTTAGACTCAAAATGCTGAAATTTATATTAGTGTTTGCATTAACTTAAAAACTCTGATTTAACTACATTGATACAAAAAGTAGCAACACTGACTTTGAAGTCACTACGTTTTTGGCTGGATAAAAGATGTTGTACGCATTAGCTACACCTTTACTTAAATTTACTGCAATTCTCAGTCTATTCCCCCATCCCGAGTCTTATATTAATTACCGGATTTTTTTTTTTTTTTTTAATTAAGAAAATAGAAACTGTGCAAAAATATTGAGCCCCCCCTGCAAAAAAAAAAAAAAAAGACTGCATCTTATTTTTAGCTTTTAAAAGTTTTTTGTTTTCAATTTCAGTCCAGTTCCTGTATCTGAGCAGTTTCAGATAATTTTATTTTTTATTTTTGTTAAGCCACTTGGTAAGCTTTGAATCATTCAAGCATTAAAAACATCTAACATAAGGCATGAACCAGTGATAAATGATGTAGATGATGACAGATGATCAGGCCGGTGATGCTGAATGCTGAGTGGTTGACGAGACGAGACGAGAGGGGAAATGAGGTCGCTGCTGAGACTGTTGTATAAAACCACCAACTTGAAAATTGTCGCAGTAAAACATGTCTTCCTATTTCTCCCCCAGACTTTGAGAACCATTGTTTTAAATCAATGCTCCTGCATCTTTAATGTCGTGTGTCGATGATCATTCCTGTAGAGCCGTGTATGTACTCTAGCAGATTGCTTCTCTAAACTTGATTTCACGTCTTCCTGTAACCTTTCTCCATAATTGAAATCACACACACACACACAGACACCAGTCATACTTTTATACATGTTCTCGCACCCAGTTGAAGAATATCTAACTCTTTCCCGCACACACACTTCCAATTTAAGCGAGTGCTTGCCGGGCGGCGTTGCTGGGTGCAGTGGCATCACTAAGTGTGATAGATGCGCTGTCAGCAGGGTGGAGGATGAAAGATGGAGCTGAGCCAGCGGGAAACACGGGCAAGGCTCTGCGTGGCTTTAACCCTACTCTACTGCGCCACATCCTCACATCAAACCACTCCGCACGACAAAGTGTGTGTTTCTCCGATTCACCAAGGTCCCTCACTGTGTGCCCTGCTCATCATCCATTTATGGTACCATTTATGAGTGTGTGTGCGCTTTCTCTGCACCAGCACTTGGACCTGAGGAAATGAAAACAAGCTGCATGTCCTCCAGCTGTTCTTCTCATCGGACTCTCTGGGTCTCAGGTGGCATTTCAGCCCGTTTATGAGCCTGTGTGCCCAGCGGCGCCACGTTTTCACAGTCTTTTCACTCGTTCTAGCATCAGGGGCCGTCGCGGAAACTCCAAAAATGGCTCGAGAGGGCTTTAAAATCGCATTTGACACCATCACGTGATGGGGCCCGGTGGGGCTCTTTAAGAGAAACTCAACAAAACTGCACATACAAAGGAAAATGATTATTCTGAAAGTGTAGAAGCTCAAAATAAGCGCTAATGAGTAGTGTATAACATGCTGTACTCGCCGGGCCATGATTACAGCTATATTCCAAGTTAAAACTCGATGAAACATTTTGACGGAATGATATGCATATCTCAAGCAAAAGTTCTAATATTTTGGACATCTGGGGGGGAAAACACAAGGAGATGATTGTTTTATTCCATAGATTTCATTCAAATTTCACTGAAAGGTGCTCCGCCTATTTCTATGTTTATTACAATACTGTGTCGGAAAGGGATGGAAAAAAGGACCCTCCTATTGTCCAGAATTCTATATTTACTGTATGATGTGAATTTCGGTCTCACTTTGATTAGGCGTGTCGCCGAAATGAGCTGGTCACTTCAACGTCAAGGGGAAATAATCGCCAATTCATCGGCTTCATTCTCGTCTCAATATTTTTTTGTCGTTATTTTTTGTTGAAACACTTTGGGAGTTTCTCTACAGTCATCTATATACTGTGTAAATGCTTCTTTTTGTTGTTTCTTGTTGTTTTTAGAACACTGCAGACATTTTGACAGCCACTATCTGATCATGAACTGAATTAGTTCAGTTACAGTATTTAGCTGATCAAAAATTTAAAATATTTTACAGCAAACAGATTACCTTTAAAGGAGGCTTAGTGGTGTAGTGGGTCGCTCAGCCTTCAGGGTTGAGGGTTCGAGTCCAGCCTCAAATCTGTCAGTTTTCATGTTCTTCCCATTCTGGGTGGGTTTCCTCCACGTACTCCAGTTTCCTCCAACAGTCCCAAACTCATGCAGATTAGACAAACAAATGGTTCCAATTTACCCGTAGTCTATGTGCTTGTGTGCCCTATGATGGTTTGGCAAAAGCAAACACAAATAAATAAATAAATAAATAAATAAATAAATAAATAAATAAATAAATCGACCACACTGTAAAGAATTCCATATTTAAGATGTAAATTGGGGTCTGGCTTTGGTTAGAATCATCGCCTAAATGAGTTAGTCCCATCACTCATAGGGTTTAAACCTTTGCCCTTTGGGTTTAAACACAGGCTCTGTGTCCCCTGGGATAGGCTCCAGGCCTCCTCCAATCCTGTGCAGAATAATCGGTATAGAGAGTGTGATTGAGGGAGGATTGACTTGACCTCTTTGTTTGTTCCACTGACTTAACCTTGTTAAACGCAAGGTTAGAACATACTGTAGTGATGTCTGATTGGTTTTCCCAGATCATCACACATTCGGCATACTAGGTCGCAGGTCATCTTCACAATATAAATAAATAAATAAATATTAATAAATGACTCAATGATGATGCGCTGAAGCAGCTGAAGTGTGGTGACTGCTGGAGTAAGTTTTAGGACTTTAGGATAATAGGTGATGATGTAATCCCTGACTGGTCTGTAGTTTGTATGGTCCTGAAGATGGCTTGCAGTCCTATTTGTGCCCACTGGGCGGCGATAACGGGTTTGATAAACAAAACAAAACTAATTCTAAGAATAATTATAGGCCTATAGAATAATTATACAGTCTTTTAACAGCAGATAAAGGAAACACTTTGGGTTTGGTGTTCCCACCACGTCTCTTTATATGCAAGTGTCTCACACACTGTCAGTCGTCTTTGTCTCTTCACTCCGTGTTCAATACAGATTTAGAAATTTGTGCAGACTGTAGACGAGGGAGAGTAAACATTATTAAAAAAAAAAAAAATTCTCTCACTATTCCCAACTCTAACTTTATTATTTCTCTCCAGAGCCGAGCAGTACGTTTGTTTTAAAAAGGTGACACTTTCTTGTACATACAGCCATCACAAGTAAAAAAGAAAAAAAATAATAATAATAAATGTATATTTTTACGGATTCTGAGATATTACTACTTTGTTTGCAAATAAAATATTCAACAAGTTATGATTTTTTTTTTTTGCGTCTTGTGTCGTTTGAATCCGTTGTCTTGCTCCAAACAGCTGACGGTCAGCAAAACCTCACCATGGGTATCCATAACCTTCGTGAACATTCAGACTGAACCGTACAGTACACCATGCAGCACCTACCTGCAGCGAGGAACCTCATTTCTCCCCTGTAATTTGATTCCAGCTATTATCATGTCGACACTTTCAGAGTAAAAATCATCAGACAGTGATAACATTAAGACATTTCTGCTTCACTTGACCCAAATTACCTTCCCGGTGCGGCACGTCGGCCGGCACGCTCTCTCGCCTGTTTAAGCACGCGTCTTCAAAGTGCTCTTTATTTTATTGCACCGCTGAAGCATTCAGTGCCATTTAGAAGAGAAGAAAGAAAATGAATTTAGTCAGTCAGTCAAAGCGAACACCATGCCAAACAGGCAATAAAAAAGAAGAATCATTTGGTGTGATATGAGACACGTTATTGCTACGACTACAAGGCCAGATGGTGCTGTGAAATGAAATTGGACGAGTTCAGAATAATAATAAAGTTGATGATTTCATAATAACGTTAGTAATGTTTCATATTATTATGATTGTTGCTTTTCTGACATGATAAGTGAAATGTACGTGCTACAGGTACGACATCATCTATTACGCAACAGTGCCTCCTTTTGTACAGAAGTGTTAATACTGGTGTGAACACAAACCTGTCCGTATACAGTATGAATCATTTTCAGGTTAGACTTCTGTGTAAACGTGTACAGTCCCTGGAGAGAATCTTGGAAATAAATACAAAGACGGATTGTTGACATCACTGATCTTAACGATTAATACGTTGGATTTTACAGGGAGAACTTTATTGATCATTTATTGGAGGAGGTAAGGATAACGGTTTTCCACCACAGGGAAGTCCTCATGAAAGAGGGCGCGGCACTTTCTGACTTCAGTAAATACATTTTTTTATATATCACTTTCAAAAGAGATTTTCATAAACAAGGCAGCAGGTTCAGGTCCATCTTCTTTCCCACAACTACGACCCTAAAAATTGCACACCATACAGTATATACCTACAGCATCTCTTGCTCAGTTATATGAATGATGCTTGCTTACAGTATATCTCATACAAAATAAGCTATTCTATAATAAGTGTCATTTTCTATTACAGAGCATCATCTATTTTAAATTGATACACATAAAAGATCCTTGTGTTATAAAACATCGTTCTACGCTACCATTCAAAAGCCTGGTGACTCTAAATGAACTTCTCGTCTGCAGCAGTGGTAAGTTTTGGTCTTGTCTTTCCTGATATGAGAGCCAGTTTCATTGTGGTGCTTGATGGGTTTTGCAAAAGCACTTGACACAATACTGTACTTGCAAGACTGGTTCCAGAACAGCCGACCTTAATGTCTTATAATAACAACTGACTGTCATTGTTGTTACTTAATTACCTTATGCTGTGTGTGTTATTTCATAGGTTTTAAAAACAAAACAATCCAGTATTTGTTCTAGATCGTAGAAAATTAATTCAAAGTTGAGTCCAAACTTTTGATTGTTACTGTATATAAATCTACCTACTGTATTTAACCTGCATGTTATAAGTTGCACAATGCCAATTTCTGCACACACTACTAACTGCATTTCGCTGCCAAATACCTGTATGATCCATCCATCCATCCATCCATCCATCCATCCATCCATCCATCCATCCATCCATCCATCCATCCATCGAGGGAACAACTGTTGATGACGCTAAGCAGTGCACTTTTTTGACATACATGATACAATGTGCACTATTATAGTCAGTTTTTTTTCCTAGTTCCCATGATGCACTGGGTTGAATGGAGAGTTGCACTGCGACATGTAAAGTACATTTCACTGTCTGAAGAGCATCCTCATTTTGACACAGATCATAAAAGCCAAGCACAGAGTTTAATGGTGTGTTATTTTTAACTTTTCATACTAAAGACTTTTTTAGCTTAATATTACAGTATAACAAAGCTGTTAAACTCTTCAGTAGTGCCGTGCTTTAATATGCTGCTGGTAAAAAAAAAAAAAAAAAATTTAAAGTGCCACTTAATGCACAACAAAAATTCAGACAGGGTGGAGTCAGATCTGATTCGGGGTGGTCCATGAGTCAAGCCAAAGGATTCGACAGACGTTGGAGTGTGTCTCCGGTTGGCTGGTGTTGTTTAGTGCTGCACCTTGTTGTGTAGGTTAAAGGAGGCGTCAGTGCTATTGGAGAAAAAAAAAAAAAAAGTTTGTTGATGGTTGAACTCAAAAAGCAAAGCAAGTATAGTTTTGAGTGCTCCTTCAGAAGCTCCGCCCCCAAATTCACGGTGGTCAAAGTATACAAACCCTGTAACTGAGTAAAAGCAGACATTCCCTAGAAAGAGTAGGAGTACGGGTATTTGTTGTATTTTTGAGTGGAGTAAAAGTAAAAAGTTCTCTCTAATAAGAAAAAAGTAAATTACATGTGAAATATATATATGTAGTAAATTATATATATATAAAATTTACTACAATATTTACTACAATAGCAAAAAGTACATGTACTCGGCTTCCTCGCACCTCTGCTCTTCTTACTCCATCAGCATAGGACGTAGCGTCGTCTCCTGGTCCAGAGCCTGGCTGTCGCCCAGCTCAAATGAATTGCAATACCACTTCAGGACCAGAAATTGATTTCAGCATCTCTGTGGAAACACCAGTAGTTGCATATGGACCTGAAGATTTGGTATGAGCCACCAGATCCAGCATTCTTTTATAAATCATCAGGCACCCACTCCAGAATGCTTTTTCACTGACCAGCTTCTTCTGTGGATGCCACACCACCTGTGAAAGGTCTGTTCTGCCCCGTGTGTGGAAACACCTTACAGGTGGCAGAGTCCACAAGAGAGCCAGTCTGGCTTTGGATGTGGACAGATATTAACTGAAAGACTCTGAGTTGTGAAACCACATAGGACCAGAAGGCTTGGGGACACAAGCTTGAGTTTAAACCGATCCTCACTAAGAGGTGAGCACAAGTGCAAGTATTAACATCAATAATATATGTAATTTAATATGTGCACCCCTCTCTCTCTCTCTCTCCCCCTGTGTGATATCCAGGTTACAAGATTTCTAAGAGAGAGGACCCTTGGTAACAGCTTAGGGAAAACCACAATGTGGAGTGGCGTAAACATCTTTTTGCTTAACCTTGGTGCACGATCGGTGTACACGAGAGTAATGAATTTGGTCTTTTCAAATAGCACCAGGAAGCTATTTTGAGGTATTGCCAAGGGGACCGATTCATGGCTTCCCTGAGCGAGCAGTGCGGTTCCCTATCAGAGCCCTGACACCTGTCGGACTTAATGCCATGTTTACTGACCTTATATCCCTTATCCAGCAGATGTGGCGTCTGCTGCCTACTTTAAGTTTATAGTGATTATTGTAGGGAGCCCGAAAGAGAGACCAGACTTAAAAGATCTGGTGGGTTGCATCCGTGTGTACAAATGATGCACATCCTCTGTACACCATCTTTCTGGCAAAACTGTCATGCTACACATTTGAGTGGGAGACAGCAGTGATGGTGCCATTCTGCGGAAAGCCAAGAGGGAGCAGCTGAAGAGGGAAGGTGTCCGTAGGATCACTTATAAACTAGTGCACCAGCAGACCTGGCTCTGCACTGCAGAATGTGGACGAGGGAAGAGCAGCAGACTGTTCACTGCATCATGTTAACTGAATGCCGCCTTAATGAAGGGCAAGAGACTTTCTTGGTGTGCCTCTCTTTGACCAGACGAGAAAAGAACTAATTTGAAGAGTCCGGAAGAGACAGACAGATAGGTCTTAAGTTGACCCGGCTGTACGGACATCTAGAGGTTCATTCCTTTGTAGACAAGCACCAGCAAAGCATTGAATTTGGAACCAGGTGTACTCCTGTACACAGAGACAGGAAGAACCACCCGTTTTAATATAAATCAACATTATACATTTATTTGCTTTAAATTGTACGTCTTTAACATTTTTCTTGCAGCTGTGCTATCTGGCCCATCAGCCATCTTCACCAGCACAATCTCTGCCCCTATACAGCTGTCCCCCAGGACCATCACCACCGGCTCAGCATCAGGACTGAAGCAGTTTTAACACTCAGCAACCAGCAGGCATGCACCACCGTAGCCCTCTGGAAAAGCCTTCTGCCGTACCACAATCAGCGCGTGGCATACACGGCTCAACATCAGGTGCAGCTGACAACCGGACACTTCAGACGCCCCCCAAACAAAGCTGGAATGTATGCCAGGTGTGGAGAGCATGAGCTGTGTCTTCAGCTCAGCATGATACCCTGGCCAGTGGCCACGTTGTTGTCTCCTATTAGAGGCCAGCTTTGTCTGACATTCAAAAGAGACCAAAAAAAAAAAAAAAAACAAGTTAATTAAGTCCTGACAAGATGGACAATGATTCACAGGGACTGCAGTAAAATTAGGCAGCTGGTTCTGGGTACTGACACAGTCATGCAGAGCACTATGCTGCAGCTGATTGATGTTAACCAAACTACACTCACTCAGGGGCACAACAAGAGACGGGGCCACTGGCATTCTGCTACCCGCCTCAGTTCCTGTATTATCAAGAATAATTTTTTATAGATTTTACATTTTTTTGTGTGTTTGTCTTATAAGACTAGACATTTGTTAAAGAACTGGAGTAAGGTGGATTGACAGTCAGGGGCGGATCTAGAAAATTATTCATGGGGTGTCAAGGGGGTGGCAACACTGAAGCGAGCATACTTGCATGGTTTTTGTGGATTCAAGGAACGCTATTTGTATTCGGTATATACACTAGGGTGCACATTTTTACATTTTCCTATAAAAATGAAATAAAGGCTGATGTGTGATTGACTTGAACCTGATATTTGGAATGGAACATCAGATAAATAAAAACAACTCTTTTATTTTTAAAACACTAGGACACTAGTGCTGGGGTGGCAAATGGGATGGCAAGGCTTTTTCTTAGGGTGGCAATTGCCACCCCATGCCACCCCGGTAGATCCGCCCCTGTTGACAGTGATGGACTGTATTGTATAACTGTAGATTCAGTAATATAATTGCATTACATTTCAACAGCAAATTCATCACGGTTGTATAAAGAAGGCAAATACATTGTATTTCTCGGTATATAAATCAATTCTTTATTAATTCGATTGTATTAGTCAACAAGTGACTGGACAGTGGTGTACTGGTTAGCTTTGTTGCCTTACACATCAAGGGTTCGGGTTCGATTCCCGCCTCGCGTCTGTGTGAGTGGAGTTTGCATGTTCTCCCCGTGCTTGGTGGGTTTCTTCCGGGTGTTCTGGTTTCCTCCAATAGTCCAAAAGTCTTACATAGTAGGCTAATTGGCGTTCCCAAATTTCCCAGTTTGTGTGTGGTTGCACCCAACGATACACTGGCACTCTGTCCAGGGTGTACCCCACCTCATGCCCCAAGTCACTGCTTTCTTAATTTTTTTTTCTCCTAAGCGCCTTGTGTGTTGTCTGTATTATTTTATTTTTTTTCTAGTTCAACATTCCACTAAATAAAAACACAGCTGGTTTACAGCACGATCTATTGCAGAGCTTCGGAACCCTAGAGTCTAAGAGCATCGATTTGCTCGGGTAATCTTATCATCTTCACATTGAGAGCGTACAATTACATTTTCAGCTCGCCGATTGATTGAGAACAGCGGCCTACACGTGTCCATGTTAAAGCCTCGCTTTAAAAATCATCTTTAAAAAGCACACACACACACACACACACACACACACACACACACACACACACACACTAGGATATCGATTTTTCTTGAGTGTGCAACATTAGTCCTGATCATCCATATTAATTTTCATGGCATGGATCTGCGTGAATGAATCGTTTAATACGTTTGCTTGAGGTCAGATTTCCAATGAGTCAGAGTGTGATTGCACTTTACTGAAAAAAAAACTTTGATTTCATACCTCAGCATGGTGCATTTACAGTTTCTGTGATGAATCTTTTAAGAATTATTTCATCTCACATGTACTCTCAAGCGTGAATGGACAATAATGGTTTAACAATTAGGACTTGAGTAAAAATTAAAAAAAAAAAAAAAAGCCCAAACGGACAAGAACTATGAATGATGGTAGAAGGAGGAAAAAAAAAAAAATTGTTGTCAGTATTTAAACCTTATTTCAACCAAGACCTGCTTCTATAGATACCAGTGTGCCAGGATCTTCAAGTCCAAATACAAAGCAGTAATGTAATATTTATTGTAGCTCATACAACAAAGAGAGAAAAAAAAAATCCAATTATGAGTTGGATGAGGAAAATGGAAACAAAGTCAACAATAGTGGCATAGTGGTTAGCATAGTGGCCTTGCACCTCCAGGGTCGATGGCTGAAGTCCTGCCAAAGTGTGAAGTGTGCTTGAAGTTGGTGTTTCTCCCCAAGCTTGGTGGGTTTCCACTGGGTATTCCGGTTTCCTCCGACAGATTAGGCTGTGATTAGATTAGATCAGATCAGGGTTCTAAATTGCCTGTACTGAGTGAGCGAGTGCGTGAGTGAGTGAGTGAGTGAGTGAGTGAGTGAGTGAGTGCGTGCTTGTTCCCTAGGTGAACTAGCACCCTGGGATAGACCCCAGGCCTCCCGTGACCCTCAACAGGGTACGTAAAATAGAGAATGAATGAGAGCAAAGTAATTATCTGCTTCATTGAGATTTCTCTAAGTGGGAGGAGGTAGTGTAGCAAATTTCCTATATTCAGGGCAATAATATCTTAGACAGGACATAACATGGTCATATGATGTTGTGGATCTGTACTTTGACCTTTCAGCAAATTTACAAACAAACTCACTACAAAAGTATTTGGGCAAACCTGCAATGATATTGTGTCCAATTACATACTTGACTTAAGCACAAATCATATTTTAAAAAAAACTCTTCCAATAAAAATGTCACATTGCGCCACCTGGCGGTCGTTTCATGAATGACAGGAAATGCGACCGATTTACCTTGGCCGTTGCGCCATGGCGGTAATAGACATTCATACTGACTAACTACTGTACACTTTGGAGTCGGTCCCCCTTTTGCAGCTATAACAGCTTCCACTCTTCTTGGAAGGCTGTCCACAAGATTTTGGAGTGTTTCTGTGGAAATATGTGCCCATTAAGTCTGTAAAGTATTTGCAGTATAAAAGGTCAGACACTGATGTTGGACGAGAAGGCCTGGCTCACAATCTCCTTTCCGGTTCATCTCAAAGGTGATCGATGGGGTTGAGGTCAGGGCTCTGTGTTAGGGCCGGTCAAGTTCTTCCACACCGAACTCATTAAACCATGTCCTTATAGTCCTTGCTTTGTGTACTGGGGGTCAGTCATGCTGGAATAGAAAATGACCTTCGCCAAATTGTTGCCAGAAAGTTGGAAGCATACAGTAGGCATTGTCCAAGATGTCCTGGAGCGCTGAAGCTTCATTGGGGATAAGGGGCCTGACTAAAACATCTGAATTCAATATTTGGCCAAATATTTTTGTCCATGTTGTTTAGCTTGGGCCAAAAAGTCGAACACACATTCTGAGGTTGGGATAGTTTAGCATCTTTCCTTCATGCCAGTTGTTGCGCTGGATTTTATCTCAATCATTTTAAAGAGCGAGAACCTCATTTCCACTGTTGAACAATCCATATTTATACCTGTGCCAAATG
Source organism: Clarias macrocephalus (assembly GCA_011419295.1). Taxonomy (NCBI): domain Eukaryota; kingdom Metazoa; phylum Chordata; class Actinopteri; order Siluriformes; family Clariidae; genus Clarias; species Clarias macrocephalus. Next base: position 77,030 of record JAAGKR010000872.1, on the reverse strand, counting down.
GAAAACACATCAACAAATGCATAGCCAGTAAAGCGAATCTCAAACACTGATGAAATTCTCTTGACTTGCCTCTGTAATGTTTACCGTCAATCTGCAGAATATATATTTTAATATCCTGAAATTGTAGCTCGGCCTGCATGTCAGGAAACTTACACAGGGCTCCTAGCTTGACAGCAGTTGTACAAATCATTTAATTACGTTCACTGAGTTGATTACACTTTACAGCTGTAGAGAAAGAATAAAGACAGCTCACCCAGCATGCATTGCTCTTAACATTTGGGTTTATAGAACTGTTTTCCCTTGAAAATCTGTCTCACAGCTTCTGTGCAGCTTTTTTTTTATTTTTTTTTTACAATGCTGCTGAGAATAACCCTGGATAAAGCTACGCTCGCAGATTTCAAATACAGTGCGGTGAACAAGTATTTTCCCCTTCCGGATTTTTTTTTTTTTGCATATTAGTCACAATATTGGTCATAATATTACTCACAAAATGAGTAAACAAAGACTTCCTTGGTTATGTATGGAGATATGTTTTTGGATATTTTTTTCCATATTCCATCGCTGACTTAAAAGAAAAGTTATTCCAATATGTACTGATGTTTTAACATGATTTTTAGTTGTAAAATGTATTCATTGTTTGTTTCAGGTGAAATTTCTATGCTGGAAAGCTTTTTTCACTTAATAAATGAAAACTACATTTTGAACATTTAAAAACTGCATTTTGTAATTACTTGGGTTGTCTTTGTGTAATATAAATTTATGTTAAATGTGATGAATATGCAAAATAAAAAAATCAGGGGGGGGGTAAATACTTTTGCACTGCATCTGTAATGTATTGTTCATTCACTCTTGTAATTAACAATAATGCAGTCTTAAATCAACTGGTCTAATGTGCGTGATTGGTTCTGAATCATGAAAAGGATTGAAAAGGATACTTTTGCTTTTCGCATAACCCAAGCGTGAATACAAGGAACGGTTTGTGTGTGATGGAAAATCAAGGTTGAAAATCAATTCACTAAGTTGCCTCCGAGTCTAGGAAAGCGAGATTAAAAGAAAAATCAATTGCAAGCCATCGTTTTGTCACATGCACAATACAGTACAGTGAAATAATTCTTCATACTGTATATTGTTGGGAAGCTGAGGTCAGAGCACAGGGGCAGTAATAATTGAGCAGAGACCTGAGGTAAGGGCTCTGCTCAAGGGCTCAACAGGTGGCGGCTAAGTAGGCAGCAACCTTCTGATCAAAAACCATCATCAAGCTACCTCTGACTAGATTTGGTGATTTTGGGTTTGAATGTGTTTTATGATTTTTGTGTTGCTTGCCTGCAAAGTATAAGCAACATATAGGGATCACCATCAGTTGGCTCGTGGCATCAGCAGTGCCGGCGCTCATCACATTTTCTATCATCAATCTGCAACTCCTCTCAGACCCTTCAAAAAGAACGTTCACTAGGTAGCCATTTAATTTTCTAATACCTTCACTTTCCCCCTGAAGAGCATTTTTTATGCAATACATGTCTGTCTTTCTTGAAAGTGTCAGATCTATTGCTTTACTTTTAAATCAGGCAGTGACCATTTCCTTTAACCTGAAAGAACCTTATAATGGATGAGTAATTGCTCGAGTGATATTAAGTGTTCAGGGTTTTTTTTTTTTTTTTACCTTTGGTGGAACTCCAGAGAGAGAGAGAGAGAGAGAGAGAGAGAGAGAGAGAGAGATGATTATGAATAATAATTTAAAAGAGAAAAAGGAGTTGATTAAAGAGCACTTTAAATGAAAGCGAGAGTGGGAGAGAGACAGAGGTGGGGGGGGGGGGGGTACAGATATGGCTGCGGCTTTTGAAGGACACCTCCACATAGTCAGAGACAAAGAGAGACAGAAATGGTCTCCACGCTGCTGTCTGTGGCTCAATTCTAATCTGCGTAACCAATAATCTCTAAACGGTTTAACTGCTATAGTGGCTACAGTAGAAAGTCTTTTTTTCAAATCTCATGTTTCTTCATGGCTGGCTTTTTCAGGAAAGTGCCTTCTAGGTCATCAGTAATATACTGTAGGGAATATTTAATTTCTTTAGTCTTTGGCTATTTTATGCTTTTGCTAGAGTAACATTGTAGTGTTATGCGATATTGAAGTTATGTGTAACATAAATGATCCAGGAAACAGATAGTGTGAGTTGCAGCCATGAGCATTATGTGACTTTAAGCATAGGAAGTTTCAGATGAAACTTTATCAGGGTGGGATACTCATAAACCAGGAAGACGTTTCTGTGTAACTGTATTGTCTTTTTTCTGTTCTTTTACCTGTCAGTTATCCACAGCTCAGGTTTGGATGGGTGAGAGTTTGAGCCCCACTACCACAATAGAACATTACTGGCACAAACTGGTTGCGTGACAAATTCACATGTGGAAATGATTCATCAGACCCCAGACCCACTCTCTCAGTTTGACTCCTGGAATGCCATAAAGGAAGAAAAACTCACTCAATAGATATGATATTAGGGTCATTCAGTACATTCAGATCATCGGCTGACTTTGAATTTTATTGCCACGTAACGTTGCTGAGCCTAGACCTGAGCAACTGAAGCAACCCCAGATCATAACACTGCCTCCAGAGGTTTGTACAGTGGCCACCGTGCATTATGGGTGCATAACCTCATGTGCTTCATTTCTTATCCTGATGCACATATCATTCTGGAATAGGATCAATCTGAACTCATCAGACCACATGACCTTTTCCATTGCTTCAAAGTTCAATCTTTATGCTTTCTAGCAAACGGAATCCTTTTTTCTAATTAGTCTCACTAACAACCTGTGATTTCTTCTCCCATTATGTGTGTGGAAATGCTCTCTTACTTACACTATTAAAAACATAGCTCTGGTTTCTACTGTTGATTTTTTTTATGATGCAACTTAACTTCACCACTCATTTATGTATCTATTCATATTATCTATGAATTCATTCAATTATTCACTTTTTGTTTGTTTTTATACCTTTGTTACATTTTTAGCACTATTCTTCCAGGTTTTAATAATGTATTGGATAGTTCTTAACTGAATTCCAGTTGAAAGCTCCTTAGTTGTTTTCTTTGCTTGATGCAGACCTTTCTGAAACGGTTTTCTTTTGAAAAGTGTATGAAGCTTCAGTGAGCATCTCTGGCTATATCCTGTCCCTTTTTGTTGTTGTTGTTGTTGTTTTTCTTACTTTATTATATGTGTACATTTGCCATAGTCTCTAATCTCTCTTACTTTATTTTCTGAAGTCTATTACTGTAAGTCTCACTTTTTTCTGCTCTCACCTTTCCAGACCATGCGCTATTTATATTCATTTGTTTTATTGAGCACTTCTCATAGTTCGATAAACTACAGTTCACCATTCATGGAGGTTAAAAAGGTTAAACATTGTGGCATGATAAATATTTATAAGACTGTATTTCACACCCCTAAATTAATTTCCTGTGTATTATTGCTTTTTATGCTGAGGTGTCTGATGCAAGCTGAGACCGGAGAGAACTGCCCTTTAGGATATGAATACATTATGTCTGATGTACTGGGTATCATCATCTTCATAGAGCTGACTTGGACATTTCTGGAGAGCGATTGGTGCTGACAAATGCTTTTTAAAAACCTTCCGTATTTAATGCATTTTTGTGGTTAGTTGAAAAATGTGGAATGATTTTTGTGTGTGTGTGTGTGTGTGTGTGTGTGTGTGTGTTGAATTTAAAACCACTGAATCAAATATAATTTGATTCAGTGGTATATAATATAAGTATTGCCACCCATCAATTTTACAGCATAAACAATTCTACAATATTACACTATTTACATTTTATGCTTAACCCGCCTGTATGTCAATGGCACCAACACTTTGGTCTTAACAGGTTTACCCTCCAGGTTCAGCGACCAGGATCTCCACTCTACTCTTTTTATATTAGGTGTACCACAAAATCATTTTGCCTCCACATACAGTTGCAATATTATTTACCCCACATGCTCTCATGCACTGAACATCAGCAGCCACAGGGAGGCATCCGAGGGGTGCCGAGTGAATCATGGAAGTGGAAAAGAGAAGAAAAAAAAAGTGCAATGTGTGTACAGTACTGTAGGTGTGAGGAAGATCAAGGATTGATATAAATGAGATGTTCATAGCCGAGTAATAAAGTGAGTAGAATTTAAGTAGATTAGTGCTGTAACAAGGTGTAAAAGTCAGAATGTGTGTTTATGGGAAATCCATAATGGAATTACAGCAAAAATGAGTAGTAGTGCAGTCAGAGACATACAGTACAAAATCAGCAACGACAAAACAAGAAATATGTAAACAAGGTCTGGAAAACAGACCTTTCCAGGTCTGTTGGATTCTCTTTGTTCCAGATGTGCACAAAAGGGTTAATAATTTTTTTTTTTAAGTGTTTAGACATATAAAAAGTAACATACTATAGTAGTGCAAATAACTCACATACAACAAACAGACACAACCTTGAGACCTTAAACAGGTCTGGCATGATAGCCTGGCGGTCTTGCAGCGCATGCTGCGGGAGCACGTGCCGGATGGTAAAAGGGTAAACAAGTCGTGAGTGGGAGCTTTGATGATGTTGACGGCCCTCTTGCTACAGGGACGAATAGAAGTCTTTAATGGCTGGTTGGGTTGATCTGGTGATCTTTTCAGCTGTCCTCACCACCCTCTGCAGGGCCTTCTGGTCAGCGACAGTGCAGTTCCCGTACCAGACTGAGAGGCTGCTGGTGAGGATGCTCTCAATACAAGGTGGTGAGTGCAGGAGGTGGAAAGTCAGCTCTTCTCATCCTGCGGAGGAAGTGGAGGCGGAGGAATGTGTCACCAGTGTGCGGACACGCATCGTCATGCAAGATCACGGTGCCCTCGGATATCAGTCCTCTGCGTTTAATCCGAAGTTTAGTCTTCTTCAGCTTTTCAATTAGAGTCTCACTGTAATGAGCATTATTGACTATTGAATCTTTTTCCTGATGGTGTTCCAATATTTCTGGCCCTTGAGAATCCCAGAAAACCTCAGTGGAAGCACTGATGAATTTTCCAGCTGCTGGTTGATTTTTGAACTTTTTCTCAGTCGGAGATTGAGGATGTTTCCTTTCCATACTCTGTCGTTTCCCCTCAGGCGTTGTAGCGATGAATCCGTGTCTCATCACCAGTAATGATTCCCTATAAGAAACCTCTTTCATTACTATGCCATAGCTAATGATGTCTGAGCATGTTGAAACCATGGAAAGCTATGATTTTGTGACCAAATGGATTTTTTTTCTTGGGGGGGCAAAAATGGAGAAAGAGTGAAGTAGACTTAAGGGTTAACCAAGTATCCAAGTATCCATGGTGGTGGAATATGGCTTGAATATCTTGAATATGGCTGAACAGCATGAAGTGCTTTACTCCTCTTATACCACAACATGCCATGTTTTTAAGCTCAAGCTACCGTAGCTGGTTCAAGGTGACAGAGAGGCTACAGTAACCACTCTGTACAAGTGTGTTAGGAAGGAAAGCATCTCAAAAATGGACAACCTGAGTTAGATGGGCTACCCGTGTAAAGAACTATATATCCTACAAGCCAAAAACAGGGATCTGGGGCTAACATGGGGACTAAGACTAGACAGTTGAAGCCTTGGTTTATTTTAGATCTTTAAGCCTCCTGATTTCTGTTTCGACAAATATTACAAGAAGTGCTCTGCTCACCTCGCCTAAGATTCGCATGTTTCTCTATGACAGATATGAATTGCATACTGTAGAGGTATGTCGCGAATATAGACTTTATTTTAATCTGTTCTCATAGACCGTGATGTTATGTGCCATAAACGAATCTATATTTTCCCAGAACAGAGTAAAATGCATATGCATGTTTCCTATACAATACAGTAGAGTCAGTAAATGAAGCTTTAAACATTTTCCCCTCAACTCGAAATGTATGAACAGATGTGAGGATTATTTCTTACAATATCAGATTGATGTAAAATAATGTAAAAAGATGCACGTTAGATCTTTCAGCGCTGTTTAATTAGAGGATGCAGCTCATGTCACTTCAATAATTCCATAACTTCCATAATTAATAATCTCTTATAATAATCTCAGCTTAGTTCTGATAGAGATGTGTAATGAGCCAATTCTGTTGTTATCTGTCCTGATGAAAATGTTCTTTGTCATTGTATAATTACCTCTTTGTCCATCAGTTCATCGTCCATCATAAGATATATAATTACTTTTGTCACTAATTATACAGTTTTCATTTAAAGCCTACCAAATTGTTCTTGATGTGAAAAGATTCTTTCTAATAAAGGAGATTTCTTTTTTCTTTATGAACTTTTATTATCATCAACTTTCTCATGATGGATACTAGAGTCACTCCAGGAGAAGTTATATTTTATCCTTGAGTAAACTCTTTGCAGTCATTATTATTACAATTAGCTCTCTCCTGTTTGTAATGTGGTTTAACCGAGATGATTAAAAAGATATTGAGATCCAGGACCGTCAGAGTAATTGTCGTCTTGCTGTAATGCCTTTACAGCTGGCTGGTTTAATAAGGGCTGTGTTTGATATATTGTACACTTATGACAACTTCAGAACATTAGCACAGCCACTGTGCAGTCCTGAGGAGGAGGAGTGACGATGCACAGTTGGACAATGATACACTACTCAGCTATCCTTACATTCTTTAAGAAAGAAGAAGGATTTATGCAATTTTGCGTTGGCATTTTAGATCTTAAAAGTTTTAGAAATGGTGATTCATACATAATACATACAAAAGTACAAAAAAAAAAAAAAAACAGACCATGTAGATAAACTCTGCACAGACACCAACCCGAGCTCAGGATTGAACCCGAAACCCTGAAAGTGTGAAGCAGCAACTCTATAGATGTTTTTTGCACATGTTCATGGGCTTCCCTTCTTACCCTGACACACCCATCCCTCTGCAATAGGGTCAGTCTGCACTGATAAGTCCATCGCTCCAAAGTCGAATCTTTATGTGATCTAGCAAATTTAAATCCTTTGTTTTCCTACACACTAAAAATGCTGGGTTGTTTTTACTACCCAAACGCTGGGTTGCCTCTGTTGGGTAATTTTTCTGGGTTATTTACAGGGAATTGGGTACTTTTTGTTCAACCCAGCTTGCTGGGTTGGAGTTGGGTTAGCTAGCGACAGCTAACATCACAGATAAGAAACGCCCCTCCCCCGAAGTCCACCGGTGTATTCAGTGGCTGTGTCAGCTTCGTGTCTTTTTTGGTCTTCCTGCTCACATATTTATGAGGAAATGTAAACGTTAAATATAAGGTCTGTACACACACTTTCACTCACCTATGACTGAATTTGTTCACTGTATGTAACATTTATTACTGTTACCATGTTAAAGTTACACTTAAACTTTCAGCCTGGTCTGTGATATAGCAGCTAGTTTATCTGACAACTGCTGCTAGCCAGCCAAACCAAAGAAGCCCATCTGTGTATGAAAGAAAATTATATTGTCTTTTATACACAAAAATGTCTGAGCTTTTTAGCTTTCTTTGTAAAATGCTTGCAGGGTGTATGAAGATGGTGAAGTGATGAATGAAGGCTAAACTGTTAACTGTAGTGCCAGCATGACGCTAGCATTTAACTAGGTTGCTTGCTTTAGCAACCACATATAAAAAGCTGAGGTGTTACAAAACACTAATCTTCTTACAAATATGCAGACTAAACAACCCTCTCGATTTTTCCATAAACTTTTACTTTCTTTAATTTCTTTCTTTCTAAGGTTGGAAGCAACACTGTGGAATATCTCCAGCAGGCTTAAGTGTCGAGGCCGAATCCCTACATCCTGATGTTGGGAGATGATGACCAGCGCTGCTCTCAGGCATTAGTGCTTCTCAGTAATAGTATCGTAATGATGTCGCTGTTGAATTTGTTTTGTATTATCTGATCTTGTGCTTTTGAAAAATAAATATAAATATTTGTTCTATGATTTGTACAATTAATTGGGTGTTGTTTATTGCATATATG